>ML783728.1:138300-165892 GCA_009831015.1 Picea engelmannii
TCGCAGAAATTTGGTGAAGGCTATTTGTATGAGTAAAGTGAGGATGAATCTGTAGATGTATACGCACAACAATTGTAGATCTAGTTAGTTTCTTGAGATCCTATACTATGTCTGCTCGCAATTATGTTACAAATGTTGCTTGGGTTGTGCGAAAGATCCTTTCTTTAACATGCCTTTTCTTTGTTATATTTTTGAAGAGCATAAGTGAAAATTTCCCTTTATGCAATTGTTGTTCCATTGACGAAAACAAATTTGAATAGGTATCGAACAATTGCATTTGCAACATGGAACAATGCAATATTTGTGTAACTTAACCGAGATACATGGACATGCAAAAGTAAAGGACACAATCGGATATGGAGAACGGTACCATTGCCTTGTCACTGTCTGAATCTCCATCTTTTTTGTGTTGGCGATATCTTTTCTATATTAAAACTAGTTCTTTTATGTTTTCCTTGTCCAAGTAGGTGCTATAGACGACCATGATGTCCCCAATCAACACTTTTCTAGTTCAACGTCTGTTTAAGCCCTCTATTGATAGTATTTGGGTGTTACAAGTTTAGACCTGGTGACAATTTTTGAACTTGAAAAGTAAAGTGAATGGTAGTGTGCATTATTTTTTTGTTTTCTTTTTTTCCTGGCATAAATGTACAAGTAGACGCACAACTTGGATGAACAATGGAGCCAGAGTTTTGCAACCAGACCTCTTAGTCTGCAGAACCTGCGTTATGTTCGATGTCTCGCTTGTACTTGTTGATACTTCTTGTGAACTGCAAAGTATGTGTTGCAGATGACATCAACATATTCACCATGCCATAGATGAATAAATAGTTGAGGATATTTGTTTGGTAAACATACTAGGAACATAATGTATGCATCTTTACCTTTGGCCTTGTCGGTTTGCTGATGTTTGGGATGAATGACTGCTCATGGCCATGTCACTAGTCCAATTTTTTTTGATGCATGCATGTGTAGATGAACATCAGAAGGACTAAACAAGCATATGCATTGTATATTGTCCATAATTGTTCTTAATGTCACATGCATGGTCGAAGGAGATGGAATACGAAATAGGGTGTCAAGGGATACTCAGGAAACATGAGGACCCGAGGGTCAAATTGTATGCCTTAGATTTTTTGACTGAAAAAATGTGTAACAATAAATAGGGCTTGATGACAAGGCACGATGACCAATCTGTATATCGTGGAACATCAGAAGCCAGAGGCGCAATCTTGAACCCGCCAGCCCAACACCTGCAATCGACAAAGTGGGTAAGTATGGAATAAGGTAGAAGCGTGACCATAAATGTGAACTTGTGAGTCCGCCAACCCATGCACCAAGGCATTTTCGGAAAGACGACTAAGTAGAGCAATTAGAAAGCAAAAGGGATAATAGAATATAAAAAAGTAGAAATGGGGAGGGCAGAAAGGCCCATTGTTGCCAAATCATTGTTTTCTAGTCCAATATTATATGCCCCCACCCGCTTTGTATATTTAATTTACTAGCACAGTTGGTATACATTTTCAAAGATTGTACCACAAACCCCTCTGTTGTTGCATACAAGAATTCATCTTCGTATCCAACCAATCTGTTTCTTCCAAGGTAGCAACGCCGAATATACAATGGACATGAAGGCAAGTTAGTATGAAGAAAGACATGTAAAAGAAAGAAATACAGTTCTATTTATTTCAATGTAACAGAAAAGAGAAAACGATTCACATGAGAATAAGCAGAAATATACATAGTATATACATACAACAAAAAAGGTGCAAAGCAGTAGAATAAGTAGAAAAAATACACAGACAATAAATGAAATACTCAACATTGGAATATGAAATAAGAGTACATGTATGCACCTCTGTAACTCTTCGTCTACATTCGCGCCAAAGAGTCCATCGTCCTCTCCAACCATTGTGTTTGTTTAAATGTAGCAATGCAGGAAAAATACAATGGACATGAAGGAAGTTAGTATGCAGGAAGACATCTAATGAGGATAAGTTATTATGTAGGAAGGTACGCAATATCTACATACAATAAACTAGGTGAACACATATATAGACAATAAATGAAATAGAAAACAACAGAATATGAAATAACAGTACAAGCATTTACCTTTGTATCTCCTCTTCCATCGCTGCAGTCAAGACTCCGTCGTTTTCTCCAGCTATTCTGTTTGTTTGAATGTGGGAACGCACAAAATACAATGAACATGAATGGAAGTTGGTATGCATTAGAGAACAAGTAATATGTACATACAATAAATGAGAATCACCGAATAGAATAAAAGATAGTCAGAAACATGAACCTTTGCTTTTCTCCATCCATGGTTGTAAATATATAAAGTTTTTCTCTGCCCAAAATATATTACAAGCCACAAAATATTAAGAAATTGCATGGCCATAGCTAAATGATTTTGGTTTTCTGTGGCAAAGTATCCAGATATGCTTCCAGACATGGAAATATAATTTTGCAGTATCTTTGGTGTACATATCATATCTCAAGTACAAGATAAATTGTATCGTGGTCACACCAGTCTATGTAGAGGATAAAGAACATGTATTGTAATATGGGCACATTCCACCATATACGGTTAATAAGTGTGGTTTGCACATGTTTTATTTTAACAAAAAAACATCGGATATTGCAATTGCACATGTAGTTGTCCAATTATTTCTTATGCCACTGTTTTTTATCATGTCAACACCGAAGTATCAACAAAATTTTACAGCAGAACAGGTGCGCACGAAACAGGCGCCAGATCTCGACTTCGCTAGACACGACAAATAACACAATTGCAGGTCCACTCACAGGTGCAAGGTCTGAACACCGCAAAGAGCCAAAAAAAAACCAGCTCCAACTGCCGGCGCAGGACCCCAACCCTACAAAGTCGAAGTAAACAAAAGAAAACAACAAACACCAAACCAACGAGAAAGCACGAACATGCCCAACTACAGCCCTAGGGCCCCAAACCCATAAACTTGAGCCAAACACCAACAACCAACAACCAACGAACCAACGAAACAACGAACAAGCAACAACCACCGAATCAATAAACAACATATGTATCTCCAACGATTACCAAATTGCAGCCAAAGCACAGAAGGAACCAGAAACATATGACGAGCATGCTGATAGAAATAAGCAAACATTCTTACTTGCAAACTGCAAACACTGAACAACAAAGAAGGAATAGAAAATGAAATTATGGCATGGAAACTTACTCCGAAATGATGAAAGGTAGAAGCGCAGGTCGAATTGTGAACCAAACAACAACAAGCAGCAATCGACGAACCAACGAAGAAGAAGCACCCACCGAACCAGTAAACAATGTATCTAGCTTCAACGATGACGAAATTGCATTCTAAGCCTAGAAGAAGTATGAAACATACAATGTTTATTCAACTGCCGGTGGACAACAATATTGTCCAAATTCACTGCAACATTGTATGAAAAATTTCGAGGAAAAATGTACTCCGAGAAGCCTATTTAGATAAACATTTAAGGCTGCCAGGTTGTCTAAGGGCCTCACAGTATGCAAACATTTAAGCTGTCAGGCCTGTTTCAGGACCTCGCGCCATGTAAACATTTAAGTTTTCAGGCCTATTCAAGCACCTCAAAAAAAGTGTCAATGATCTAAACCTTAGGTATGCAAACATGTCAATACAAATACAAAGGACTAATAATAATAGGACAAATACATTAATACAATAATAATAATAATAATAATAATAATAATAATAAAACATGACAATAAGACCTCGAATGTATTATCCAACAAGATCATGACATATATGGTTTTTTTTTATAATACAAAAATAATGTTTTTAGTTCTGTAGTTCAAACATTAGAAACTATGCAAAAATTTGTAGTCAAACAAAAAACTAATATAAAGTCAACGAATTATCGATCACTATAAACTTTGGATATCCAAACATTTCAATATGAATAGTACAAATAAAAAAAAGTACCGTACATGACAAAACTTTGGATATGGCAACATATAATTCATTCGGAATAGCGAAGCTGACAATAAGACCTCAAATCTATCATCCAATCAGATCATGACATATATGGGTTTTTTTATTATATAAAAAATAATGCGTTTAGTTTTGTAGTTCGAACATTAGAAAGTATGTAAAAATTTGTAGTCAAACAACAAACTAATGTAAAGTCAACAAATTATCAATCACTATAGTCCCTCTACGCCTTCAACAGGGACTAATAATTGTGATAAACAATATAATCACCCAACATCAAAAATTTATTGGAGGTTAACTTAGACAATCATTATAATTTACCTTTAACGCAACATTTATAATCACTCAATTATTAATTGAAAAAATAGTGATTATTAATGAAAATGGAACTATCATAAAAAAAGGTTGTGATTCATGGAACTTCATACTTGTGCCCAACAAATTTATTGGGTATGATTATTAAAAATTATATTCACTTTAATTATATAAAGCATCATAAGAAATATTCTCAATTGGGTTTAATTGGGGTAGTTGAGAGAAATGATTGCTATCCTCCTCATTTATGTTTAATTCATATAAACAATATGTTAAATTTTAATAAGCATATTGTTATAATGTTCTTAAACTTTATATTAACAAAGTCTCTAGTTTTTGTAATGATTAACTATAAATACCATCTTAGCAATGAATAGAAATACCTAATAAATTTCTTCAAAATATGTATTTCATTAAAAAAAAATTAAAAACTATATTATTTATATTATAATTTTTGTTGTACTTAGTGATTTATAAGCACTAAATTTTTAATAAAAAAATTAAAATCTATATCATTTATAAAAAAAATTAAAATTAAAATCTCATACACTAATTTGGTGTATGACTTGGTAATAACTTAAAAAAAAATATTATTATTATTTGTTGTTATACCTAATAATTTATAAATACTAATTTTTTAATAAAAAAATTTGAAATTAAATTTAATAATAATAATGTAATACGTTTGATTTTGCACAGTAACAACAACGTCGACATCAAAACATTGTGCATGATTGACAACATATTTATTTTTTTCAACGAAAAAAGTACGCTTTATATTCAAAAGGATATAAAAATATACAGAGCAGAAGTGGCTGGTCTATCACTGACACAACATATTTACTTGCAAAAAGAACTAAAAAGGAAACACATTTATTTATTGCATGTCATCTTTGGTTGTGACATGCAAGCCCGAGGAGGGATTATATTTTTTATTTGATGTTAACATGAATTGACTTTATATTAGTTGATTTAAGATATTTTAAAAAAAATTATGGTTTTTTAAATGTTTGAAAAATAAATTATTAATTTAATTATTTTTAAAATGAAAAATATTTTTTGTGATTTAAAAGAAATATGATGATTTGTTTTTTTTGTTTCAAATAAAGTTCTAAATTTTACCTAATTTATGGTGTATGTTGAATCGTTAAAATTATTAATTAAAAAATAAATTAAAATTAAAATATTATTAAGTTGTCATGTTATCTTGTAGTTTTTAGCTTTCAATGTAATGTAATGTAATGGAGTTTTTATGGGAAGGGCAATGGGTGTGGGTAAAGGAATTAAATGAAATATAGTGTTTGTTTTGTTATATCTTTTTAACATGGGTATAAGATTTTTTATTTGGTATATTATCGTTGTTTTCCTCTTCATGAATTTAGATGCCTTTTCACTTGACTTTCATGTCTCCCTATATCAATGTGTCCCTTGTTCCTTTTAGAAGGGTTTTCATTAATCTTATTCATCTCTCATTATCATACAATGGTAGTGGTTATATAGATGGATAATATTTTGAAAGTTCAAGCATTCTTTGAACATTGGAGGATTTGCAGTTTAAGAACAATGAGAGATTTAATTTGAATGTGAGTTATAGTCTAGTGTTACTTTTCCCATGTTGGATGTAGTAGACAAGGTTTGTAATCGCAATATTATAAAAGAAGGTATTGAACTACCAAATATTGTGGCAATGGGAGATTGTAATGTACCCTACTACCAACAAACATAAAAAAATTTGCTCGAATGCCAATCTGTGACATACCCACTATCTGGGTACCTCAAGAATTTGTGTTCTTGACTAATTTTGAATTGATATCGAATAATAAATAAAGAAGCAAGAAACCAGTGCATGCAATAACCAAGAAACATGAGTAACTATAAAAGAAAGGTGTTCTCATGTCATGCACACCATTAATCAACAAACATACACATTATAAATCAACGCAAAGACAATATTAAATACACAATGGAAATATAAATTACAAGAAACATAGAAATAACTTATATTTAAGTGAAAACTTCATTAATTGGTTGTAGACATTGGACATTCCACCCAACCTTAGGCTTTATTGCACATAAACTCTCTACAACTGGCCATCGTTGAGCCGAGGCTATGAATCCAGAAGGACGAGTCCCGGGTCGACTAAAAAACAGACACCAGTCAACTAACAAGCTCTCACATATTTCTCAACCACACAACAATCCTAATGTACCGACTCTCTTTCCCCTTCAGCTTGCACAACCCAAAGAAATGAACCCCCTTCTCTACAATGTAGTCCCTTAGGTTGTTCCACTTCTTTCCAGAGCTCCAATGCTATTGATCAAGAAATCTCAATGTTGAAAACTCCAAGGATTCTCAGTTATGGACAATTCTATCACAATTTCCATCATTCCCATGCACACAGGCACCAATTCCTTACTCAAATAAATAGTAGATACCTACAACCAACTAGCAATGACTCTCTACCTCCAAAAATTTGTTTTCCTCGCCCAAAACAAGAACAATAGTGAGCAAGAAATAATGGGGAACAAGTAGT
Source organism: Picea engelmannii (assembly GCA_009831015.1). Taxonomy (NCBI): domain Eukaryota; kingdom Viridiplantae; phylum Streptophyta; class Pinopsida; order Pinales; family Pinaceae; genus Picea; species Picea engelmannii. The sequence goes on from ML783728.1 coordinate 145,127, forward strand.
TCAATGATTGAGGAACATTGAATGACGAACCCCCAAATGACCAAAAACACGACTTATATAACTACATGTAATAATGCACCATGTGGCCTCCCCAAGAAGCTCATATAACCACTTTTCCCAACTAATTCCAAGATGGGTGAATACAATATAATAAAAATGGCTTAGGCCCTTTAGCCCCCTCTCTCATGGAATCATAGCCCCCATAATTCTATCATTGTCTATCTTGCAACCAACAATGCATGTTTATTATTATTAATTCAAAGTATTACATTGTTAGACTCTCTGGCCTTTCAACTTTGCATGCACTCTAACCTTTCATCAAATAAAACAAAAATACATTATTAATCCAGGGACTCAAAACCAGGGTATTACATTCCCCTCCCCCTTATTTTGGCACTGTCCTTAGTGCATATCACCATGCATGCATACATATATACAAAATCTTTATCAAAAATTTTAAAATAACTACGGGTATGCCTCTCTCATTGTATCTTACAACTCCCATGTCGCTTCTTTAGGGATGAAGCATGTCAAATGGATCTTTACCTGCCCTATGGATTTGTTCTGAAGCACCATGACCTTCCTATCCAATATATGCACTAATTGTACCCTGAAGTCTCCTTTTGGCTCCACCCAAATCAGAGTCCAATCAATGACATGGTTAGATAATGAACATGCTTTTTTTCTGCAAAGATATATGAAATACATTATGCACATTCATGGAAGCAAACAATGCAAGCATGTATGCAACTGGCCCTATTTTGTTCAATATTTCAAATGAACCAAGGAATATGGTTGTTATCTTGGTACAACTACCCAACTTCAATGAAAATTTCTTGGGCTTCACTTTCAAAAATACATGCTCTCCCACTTTAAATTCCCTCATTGTTCTACTCTTGTCTACATAACTCTTTTGCCTATCTTGTGTTGCTTTAAAATTCTGTTTAATTTTAATCATTTGTTCTTCCATCTCCTTGAGCAATTATGGCCCAAGTACTACTTTGTCTGTCGGGTTGCCCCAACTCACTGGAGTGTTTCATTTTCTACCATACAAAGCTTCAAATGGGTTCATCTTCAATGAAGCTTGATACCCATTGTTGTAAGAAAACTCAACCAAATGCAAATAATATTCCCACTTAGATGGCTTATCCATCACATACATTCTTAACATGTCTTCAATCACTTGGTTGACTCTCTTTGTCTACCCATCTTACTGTCGATGGTATGTTGTACTAAAATTCAAATTTGTACCAAATCCCTTAAACAATCCCCTCCAAAAGTTTGAAGTAAACTTTGTATCTCTGCCTAAAACAATTGCTTTAGGTATTCCATACAAGCTAGCAATTTTCTTTATGTAAATTTATGCAATATTGGTTGCCTTACGAGTCATCTTTATTGGAATAAAATGAGCATCCTTTGCCAATTTATCCACTACTACCATTATCGAATCATGTTGTATTGTTGTCCTGGGCAATTTAGTGCTAAAATCAATGGTCGTTGCTTCCTATTTTCACTCTGGAATTGACAATGGTTGTAGCAAACCTACTGGGTGTCTATGCTCAGCCTTCACTCATGCATCGGGCAATGTAATTAGTGACATCATTCTTCATTCCTAGACAAAAGTATTGGTTTCTTATCGCTACAATTTTTTTTATGGTAATCGGGATATCCGACGTATGGAACATTATGCATTTTGTAATATCCCTCGACCAAACCCAATTGTAAATGTAATATAAATATACTTAAGCTGGTGAGTTGTTTTGACCTCATTTGGTAATGCACATCATGTGGCATAGTGCGCGCATGAACTGCGCAGTAAAATGATGTAATATGCACATCGCAAGATATCGCACGCAATAACTAAGGTGCGCGTAGTATGGAGGACAATGAGCCTCATGTATATGATATGTGTTATAGGTTGGTGAGCCGATTATTATAAGTTGGGATGCTCATGTTTTGGTATTATGCTGGAATGCCTAGATGTCAAGGGCCAATGCGCCTACTTTGTACATGACTCATGATTAATATAAAATACATTGTTGCGCGCAGACCGACCATGATAAAAGAGATGGGGAACTAAACTTCACTAGTTAGGGAAAGGGAGGGCCAAAAGTCAAGGGAATATTATATTAATATTCCTAAAACATAAAGTATGGATAATTATTTTATCCTAAGTTCTAAAGTTGGAGACAAGTGGACCAAAGTAACTTTTGATATGACAAGTGTCAAGATGGGGACATGCATTCATATCGTGGGGGGGACTTAGCTCATTTGGGGAAATTCTAGAGACGGGGAGCCCGACCATCATTCTCACCATCACTTTTCATGAAGAGTTTACAGTGATTCCTGTACACACTCAGTTATCCAATCAATGATTCCATGACCATTTTCACTCATACATTTGGTTATCCTTGAGACAACCATTTCACCATTCCAAAACCTGTTTCCGTAGCCCTTTTGGTTGGTGTACCTAGTTATCTTGGAGCGGGATTAAAGAAGCGGGTTGTCAGGCCCGTGAGCAATTATCTGAGCGAGAGAATTATTGGGGATTGATTCCTAAAGGTGCTAGAATGCAGCTACAACGCTCTGAGACTTCTGGTACGGCCTATTGCTGAAGCCCTGGAAGGGAAGTGGGCAGCCGAGGGACTGTTGAGAAGAGAAGGGGCACACTTCCTTGGGTGGGACAGGCATGTGGGGAATGGGAGGCTATAGGTTGTTAGTTGAGTGAGCTCCTAAGACAAAGTCTTTCCTGTTGTCCTTGAGCCTTAGCTTGGATAGGAACCCTTTACCCTGGGTGGACTTCAGTCCCATCTCAGGGGTGACTCACTGTTGAGAGTGATGAACAGTGTAGTCTATGGATGGGAGGTTCGTGGACGGTCTATAAGCAGTTGGTGACAATCTTTCCAAGATAAGTACCAGTTGTATGATAAAAATGATATGTTGCTTGTTATTTACATGCCTATGTTACGGTTTATAATATATGTGTTTATAATTACCTGTATGCTTCTGGGTAATTTTCTATAAATGATGCATATATGTAGTTACTGTTATTTCAATATAAAAGTCATATGTTACATAAAGAAAATTGTTGTTTATCTTTAAAGCTTCCACAAGAATGTGGTATGTATATGTTTTAGTTACATGCAGTTTAAAGAGTAAATATAGGTGGCGTAGCTCAGTTGATTACTGGGAATGTTACTGATTGGTCTCAGAGCATGAGTGGTTGCTCTGGAGTGGCGCACTCCGACCTGTGGTTGGCTGGGGGAACGTTACAGAATGGTATCAGAGCTTCAATTCAACACTGAGCTTGGATGGGCCAGAGGGGTGCAATTGAAGTGAATATTCACAGAAAAGTAACTTCGAAGTGACTAGAATTGAAGTCACGGAGTGTCCATGAAAAAGGTTGGCGTACCGACGGGCATGGTAAATTTGGTATCGCGCGGGAAAACGTTGGCGTGCCAGTGTGCGCGGTAAATTGTGGCGTCGCGTGGAAGATTATTATGTGTAGATGCACGCACTGAAATTAGCCTTGCGTGGTGAGCACACACATAGTAAGGTGCACATGGGGTGCGCAAGTATTGCTTAATGCAGAGGAGTTTGGTTGGTACGCACATAAGTATGAGTATAAGTTGTGTCGTGACAGTGTATTAAGTAGTGTGCGCACACAATTGGGCGCGATGGAATATGTTGAACTTGACATGGTGCATGCATAGGATGAAAATGCATGTGGAATATTGGTGCGTTGTATCGAAATTGTGCACAGTGGGTATTGGTGCACAATGCCAGAGTAGTGCGCGTGAGTTGTCGGTGCGACGAAGAAGAAATGCTCAATAGATTTAGGTGCACATAAAAGCGTTTTACCTTGTGATATTGCTATTCACATTAAATATAAATGAATAGGTCAAAGTTTGGTGTGCACGAAGTTGCTTGGAAGGCGATGAGTCTGAGTTTAAATTGCATTGAAAAAAAAAAAAACACAACTGCATCGATGCATTCATTAATTAAAAAGAATTCTGAACTTTAATTTCCTCCGATTTAGACAGATGAAAATAAAATATAAGATTACAAGAAAAACTTATTATAAAGAGAACAAGATTCATATCATCACTAGATAGAAATTGTAATAAAATAGTCCAAAATCCGTTTCTGTATTTATATAGTCGTATTAATTAAAAAATTACAAAAGGGGATGACAACAGTTAGCTTGTTGAAAAAGGGTCATTTAAGAACATGCCTATCATCTCTGGTACTCTTTACCTCCGCTACCGGCTGTTCAAATTTCGCTGAGACATGCTTATTTTAGTTGAAGACTTACTTCATCTTAGCGATCTCCGCCTTTAAGGAAGAATCTAACCAGACCGGTTGATTCTCTCCAACACTTTCGACCGCTTCAGCCGTAAATTCCTCCTTCTTATGTTGCTTATTCCTTTTCTTCTTAGCGGTTGGCCTGTTGATGACTAAATCCGTTATAGTGGTATTCAACCTGGCTTCCAACCGCGAGTCTGTAGCCGACTTTGTATGAAACTTAGTTGCTAGAATGTGCGCAAGGACCCTTTCCTCCTTATTCGCAGGAAAACCTAGCATGTTGCTTGAATAACCAGTCTCACTCGATTTAGCCTTGTCCATGTATCTCAGGTTGTGGATACCAAAAGGTGTTTTTTATAGAGATTAGAAAGTCGAGCAGTTGGGGATTACCTCAGTTATGGGTACGCAAATATCTTCATACTTAGGGAGTGGTAATTATAGAATTCCATTTATGAAGCACAGACAGATTACGTACAAGAGCATTGGGTTGCCATGCTCGACCAATCCATTTTGAATGATTAGCTTTTGAGTTCGTTACATGGCGGTGTTCAACTGACGTCACATGGCTGCGAAGTACCGAACGAATGAAGCAGGGTGATTTGACTAGCCGTCGCCCGCTCCACGAGTGGTGGATTTGACATGTTGATACACGTGATACCGTGTCTTGGCGAAAGTGGTTTCGACAAACCACCTTCTTTCACAAGTGTATCTTGGAAGGCACTGTACGTTTGTGTTTTCGAGACATGGGTCTTATCTAGAATTGTCGTGGTGATAACACAAAAAAACCGGGAGTGATAATGTTGATGTGTATGTTGAATCGAAATGGTGCATATTCTCATGAATTGTTGAATTGTTAGCCTGATTAGTTTCTATGGATGCACGTTTTGTAGAATTAACAACAACTCGATCAGGTCACACCAGTGCAGAGTCCATAGGAATGGAAGAGGCACAGGGGAATTGCATTCATCCAGAGAAAAGCATAGGGGTGGATGTTCAATTGGGCATGGAAGGAACGAACTCCAATGAACATGGAGAAGAAAGGAATGAAGATATGAATATGGTTGAGACCATTAAGAATTTGAAGAAGGATGTCCAAATCCATAAAGCTGATAATGAAAGGCTTATGAAAGCCAAAGAGCAGCAGGATGACTTCAACATGAAGCTATTGGAAGGTTTGAACATAATAGAAAAGAAATTGATTAAGGAGAGTGGCTCAAGTAAATCTGAGAGTCACAAATATTCAGAGGAGAAAGGAAAAGTAAAAAGTGATAATAGAAATCACCATCATTCCCAAGGGAATTCCAATAAGATAGCAGGCAACAACTCAAGTCTATCCTCTGTTAGAAGGTATAAGAAATCTGGGGTGGATGAGCTGCAAGGAGAAATGAACAAAATCAAACCTCCTACATTTGATGGTGAGCACAAGAAGGATGAAGATGCAGAAACATGGGTGCTTGATCCAGATGGATATCGGTGGCCACCCACCTTTTCCAACTGGCTCAAGATAGTTTTCTGACAATTTTGGCAATTTACTATTTTTAGCAGTTTTAACTTCCGGGGCCATTTTGAGGGCCTACATGAAGGTTTTTCAGGATCAATCTCCTCAATGATAGCTGATGGCATGATTGATCACCCAAAATGAATCTCCTTGACAATACCTTTCCAACGGGCTATCACACGCCTAAAACGAAGATCGTATGCAAAAGTTATGACCCCGGGAAGTTGATGTACTAACTTACCCAAACGGGGCCCACATGACTTTTGGCGCTTCATCTCCTAGGGTTAGGATTTTGGATGTCTAGGGTTTTTGGCATTCTTGTTTATTATAAAAATGCCTTTAGAGCCTCATTGTAATGTTCTTCTTGCGAATGAGCGCAACAGTCACATCTCTTCTTAGAGATAAGCCGCCACCATTCCAACAAGCTTGTTTCTGCTGCATTTTACAGTTTCAGCTTATTTTATTATTGAATAGAAAACCAGTTTTACTGTATCTCTGCTATTTTGTGCTAAGAATCTATTAATAATATGTATTCATTTCATTCTGCTCATAAAATCTGGATCATGGCTAAGCATGAGAAAGTATTTTCAATTACACAATTATTCTTCTCATGTAGAGGGTAGAATTGCCATCTATCAACTCAAAGGAAAGGCCTCCATGTGGTGGGATCAACTTGTGTAGGTGTGACAAATTGTAGAGAAAAGTGTTACTTGGAAGGAATTCAAGAAGTATTTTGAGAAGAATTACTTAACTAAAAGGTACTATGACAAGAAAATGAAAGAGTTCTTTGAACTTAAGCTTGGAAGTACGACCATAGATGAATATGAGAGAAGGTTTCTGGAACTGCTGAAGTATGTCTCTTTCATTAAGGATGAGACAATCAAGATTCAAAGGTATTTAAGTGGACTTCCATCGTTCATTAGTGACAAAATACAGTATGATGATCCCAAGACATTAGAAGAGACCATAAGAAGAGCTAAATGCCTATATGATCAGCAGAAAAAAAAGGCCAGCTTTCCAAAAGGCTTGGGAAGACAATAAGAAATTCAAGATGGATCAGAAGAAGAAGGGAGCTAAACCACCATTCTTCAGAAATAATCCACAATGGCAGCAAACGCATAAGTAACCCAGAGTGATTGACATAGGGAGTCAAGGGCCAAGACAACCACATATGCAATGTTGGGGTTGTAAAGGAGACCGTAGGTTCATAGATTGTCCTCAAAGGGGTGAAAAAAGTAGGGATCTTCACAATGTACAACGAGCTGAGACAATAGAGGACATGGGAAGACATGTGCCAAGGATTTATGCAGCCTTGGACAACAAGCAAGCAAAGTATCAGTCCCACATGATTGAAGTGGAAGGTATGATCAACAACCAAACCCTTGCTATTTTAATTGATTCAGGAGCTAGTCATAGTTATATAGACCCTAAGATGGTGGAAAGTTTGCAATTGCCAAGAAGCAAGCATGGGAAATCTTGTTTGGTGCAACTCGCTACAGGAGCCAGAAGAAAAGTTAATGAGATGGTTAAGTCATGCTTCATAGACGTGAATGGACTGAATACCAAGGTGGATTTAAACATCTTGCCTTTAGGTTCCTATGACTGTCTAATTGGGATGGATTGGTTGGATTGGTTGGATCAACATCACTCTCTCTTAGATTGTCACAACAAAGCTTTTACTTGCTTGGATGAGGAAGGGAAACTAAGGAAGGTACAAGGAATTCTCAGGGCAGTAACCATTAGAGAAATTTCAACATTGCAGTTGAAGAAATGTTACAGAAAAGGATGTCAAATATTTGCGGCTCATTTGACAGAGACACCTAAAGATAAGGTGCCAAATTTGGAGGATTATGCAGTCCTGAAAGAGTTTGAATATGTATTCAAGGAAGTACTCGGACTACCCCCAAGGGGAGAAATTGATTTCTCAATAAATTTGATGCCTGGAGCAATGCCAGTATCAAAGACTCCTTACAGAATGAGTACACCAGAATTGAAGGAGTTGTAAATGCAGCTTGAAGAACTTCTGAAGAAGGGGTATATACGCCCAAGCGTGTCACCTTGGGGTGCCCCAGTCTTGTTTGTGAGAAATAAATATGGAACACTAAGGTTGTGCATTGACTTCAGATAGTTGAATAAAGTGACTGTTAAGAACAAATATCCTCTGCCAAGGATCGATGACCTCTTTGATCAATTGAAGGATGCAAAGATATTTTCAAAGATAGATCTCAGATCAGGTTACCATCAGGTAAGAATTAAAGAAGAAGATATTAGCAAGACCACCTTCAGGACAAGGTATGGTCATTATGAGTTCACAGTGGTACCATTTGTGTTGTCAAATGCACCAGTTGTTTTCATGTGCTTAATGAATGGTGTTTTCCGAGAGTATTTGGACAAGTTTGTGATTGTCTTTTTGGATGACATTCTTATATATTCCAAGTCAGAGGAAGAGCATGGACATCATTTGAGGATGGTATTGCAAGTATTAAGGGAACGTCAGTTATATGCCAAATTGAGCAAGTGCTCATTTTATGAGAAACATATTCATTATTTGGGGCATATCGTTTCAAAAGATGGGATAGCAGTGGATCCTGAGAAGATAGAGGCCATTAGAGAATGGTCATCACCGAAGAATGTGACAGAGGTGAGATCATTCATGGGTCTTGCAGGTTACTACAGAAGATTTATTGAAGGATTCTCAAAGATTGCACATCCAATCACTTCCTTGCAAAGAAAGGGAATGAAGTTTCAGTGGACACTAGATTGTGAGAGAAGTTTCCAACACTTGAAACAATTATTGACAAGTGCTCCAATATTAAGGATCGCARACCCAGAAGAAGACTTCATCGTATGCATTGATGCATGTAATGAAGGACTTGGTGGAGTCCTTAGTCAAAATGGGTTTGTCATATGTTACGAATCAAGGAAGTTGAAGGATCATGAAAGAAAYTATGCCACTCACGATTTGGAGTTGGAAGCCATAGTGCATGCCTTGAGGAAATGGAGACACTACCTCATGGGGAAGAGGTTTGAGCTAATAATAGACCACAATGRTCTGAAATATTTATTTGATCAACCAAATTTAAATGCTAGACAAAGCAGATGGTTAGAATTTCTAAGCGAATATGACTTTGATATAAGGCATATCAAGGGGAAGGAGAATAAAGTGGTTGATGCAGTCAGCAGGAAGGTGCACAAGTTACACACTACAACCATTAGCATGTACCAAATTGATGTTAAAAGAAAAAATTTGGAGGTTGCTAATGCAGATTTGCAGTACAAAGAATTGGTAGCAATGCTACAACAGGGTAAGATGCTTCAGAAGGTGGATAATTATAAGTTGGGAATAGATGGAATACTGTTGCGCAAGAACAATATTTTTGTTCCAAATGTCCAGGACTTGAAACGTATGATTCTGCATGAAATGCATAATGTTCCTTATGCAGGACACCCTGGATATCAGAAAATCATGGCAACGATCAAGAGCCATTACTTTTGGCTAGGTATGAAGAAAGAGATCGTCAAGTACATCGCTAGATGTATGGAATGCCAGAAAGTGAAAGCTGAGAATAGACACCCATCAGGTTTGCTACAACCTTTAACCATTCCTAAATGGAAGTGGGAAGTGGTGACAATGGATTTTATTACAGGATTGCCTAGAACATGTAAGCTACATGATTCGATCATGGTGGTAGTGGACAAGCTTAGGAAAGCTGCCCATTTTATTCCACCGAAAACTAGGCACAAGGCATCATAAGTTGTTGATATTTTCATGAAGGAAGTGACACGATTGCACGAAATTCCTAAAACGATTGTGTCCGACAGAGACCCAAAATTCACCTCGAATTTCTGGAAAGGATTGTTCAAAGGATTCAGAACCAATCTGAACTTTAGTACAACTTATCATCCTGAGTTTGATGGATAGACAGAAAGAGTGAAGAGGGTGTTAGAAGATATACTGAGAATGTATGTGATGGACAAACCATCGAAATGGGAAGACTACCTACACTTGGTAGAATTCGTGTACAACAATGGGTATCGGGCATCATTGAAGATGAGCCCATTTGAAGCACTTTACGACAGAAAGTGAAATACTCCAATGAGTTGGGATAATCCAGCTGATAGGGCAGTAGTTGGGCCAGAGTTGCTCAGGGATATGGAGGACCAAATGACAAAAATTAAGCAGAATTTAAAAGATGCCCATGATAGACAGAAAAGTTATGCCGATAAGAACAGAACCCACAGAGAATTCAAAGTGGGTGATCGTGTTTTCTTGAAAGTGAAAGCTAACAGGAGTTCCCTTAAGTTGGGAAGCTGTGCCAAGTTGGCAGCTAGATTTTGTGGGCCTTTTGAAATCCTGGAGAGGATTGGTCCAGTTGCTTATATGATTGCATTGCTTGCATATATGTCTGTTCATAATGTCTTCCATGTATCATTGCTAAAGAAATATATACCTGATGCTAATCATGTTATTGATTGGAATGTGATTCAAGTGGAGAAAAAAGGAGCTTTTCAAGTGCATCCGGTGTGCATTTTGGACCAAAAAGTCAAGCAGCTTCGGAACTGATCCATAGGGCTTGTAAAGGTTCAATGGAACTGGTACAGTCGTGAGGATGCTATTTGGGAGCATGAAGATGCAATCCAGACAGAATACCCACATCTTTTTGAAGATTTTTGAAAACTCTGATATATATATGGGTGTATGATGCACTGAGGACAGTGCATAAATAAGGGGAGGGGATTGCAATATCCCTCGATCGAACCCAATTGTAAATGTAATATAAATATACTTAAGCTCGTGAGTTGTTTTGACCTCATTTGGTAATGCACATCATGTGGCATAGTGCACGCATGAACTGAGCAGTAAAATGATGTAATATGCACATCGCAAGATACCACGCACAGTAACTAAGGTGCGCGTAGTATGGAGGACAATGAGCCTCATGTATATGATATGTGTTATAGGTTGGTCAGTTGGTTATTAGAAGCTGGGATTCTTATGTTTTGGTATTAGGCTGAAACGCCTAGATGTCAAGGGCCAATGCGCCTACTTTGTACATGACTCATGATTAATATAAAATACATCGCTGCGCGCAGACCGACCACGATAAAGGAGATGGGGGATTGAAATTCACCAGTTAGGGAAAGGGAGGGCCAAAAGTCAAGGGAATATTATATTAATATTCATAAAACATAAAGTATGGATAATTATTTTATCCTAAGTTCTAAAGTTGGATACAAGTGGACCAAAGTAACTTCTAATATGACAAGTGTCAAGATGGGGACATGCATTCATATCGTGGAGGGGACTTAGCTCATTTGGGGAAATTCCAGAGACGGGGATCCCGGCCATCATTCTCACCATCACTTTTCACGAAGAGTTCACAGTGATTCCTGTACACACTCAGTTATCCAGTCAATGATTCCATGACCATTTTCACTCATACATTATGTTATCCTCGAGACAACCATTTCACCATTCCGAAGCCTGTTTCCATAACCCTTTTGGTTGGTGTACCTGGTTAGCTTGGAGTGGGATTGAAGAAGCAGGTTGTCAAGCCCATGAGCAATTCTCTGAGCGAGATAATTTTTGGGGATTGATTCCTAAAGGTGCTAGACTGCAGCTACAACGCTCTGAGACTTTCGGTCCGACCTATTGCTGAAGACTTGGAAGGGAAGTGGGGCAGCCGAGGGACTGTTGAGAAGAGAAGGGGCACACTTCCTTGGGTGGGACATGCATGTGGGGAATGAGAGGTTGTAGGCTGTTAGTTGAGTGAGCACCTGAGACAGAGTGTTTCCTGTTGTCCTTGAGCCTTAGCTTGGATAGGAACCCTTTACCCTGGGTGGAGTTCAGTCCCAACTCGGGGGTGACTCACTGTTGAGAGTGATGAACAATGTATTCTATGGTTGGGAGGTTCGTGGACGGTCTGTAAGCAATTAGTGACAATCTTTCCAAGATAAGTACCAATTATATGATAAAAATGATATGATGCTTGTTATTTACATGCCTATGTTACAGTTTATAATATATGTGATTATAATTGCCTGTATGCTTATGGGTAATTTCCTGTAAATGATGCATATCTGTAGTTACTGTTATTTCAATATAAAAGTCGTATGTTACAGAAAGAAAATTGTTGTTTATATTTAAAGCTTCCGCAAGAATGTTGTATGTATATGTTTTAGCTGCATGCAGTTTAAAGAGTAAACATAGGTGGCATAGCTCAGTTGAATACTGGGAATGTTACCGACTGGTGTCAGAGCATGAGTGGTTGCTCTAGTGTGGCACACTCCGGCCTGTGGTTGGCCGGGGGAACATTACACATTTATTTTAACACCAACTTCCTTAGTTCTATGGAATTATGAACATAAATTATGTTTTTATGCATAAGCACTCCTTCCTCCATCTTATACTCTTTAAATTTTTGTTGTACATTTTCATGTTGAAAGATTTCTTTTACCTATAGGTAATGTTGATCTATAATAGCAACATCTAAAATTTTGCTCTTTAAATCTGAACTATGCATACTAATGGTTGTAGCATGCATGAGATGTGCCCTTCTGTTGAGTGCATCAACAACATTACTTTCTTTCCCTTTGATATTCTTGATGTCAAAGTCATACTCACTTAAAAATTCTCGCCATCTTGTTTTCCTTGCATTTAAGTTGGTTGCTCAAAAACATATTTTAGGCCACTATGGTATGTTCTCAATTCAAATTTTTTTCTCATTAAATAGTGCATCCACATATTCAATGTATGAATTATGACAGCAAGTTCCAAATCATGTGAGGCATAATTCCTCTCATGTTTTTTAATCTTTATGGACTCATGATAACTAATGACATGTCCATTCTGAGTGAGGACTCCACCAATCCTTTTTTGCATGCATCTGTGCATACCACAAAATTTTCACTTGGATCAACAATCTTCAAAATAGCTGCACTAGCAAGTAACTACTCCAATAAATTAAAATTTTCTTCACACTATGTTGTCCATTCAAACTTAATTTCCTTCTTTTGTAAAGAAGTGATGGGATGAACAATCTTAGAGAATCTTGCTAGTGCATGGGATAAGCACATAAAGAAAACTAGTGCATTGGTTAGTCCAAATGACACCACTACAAATTCATAACGCCCATACATGGTTCCAAAACTTGTCTTACTAGCGTCTTCTTCCTTGATTATCAACTAGTTATATCCTAATCCCAAGTCTATCTTTGAAAATATCTATGTTCCTCTTAGCTCATCAAATAGGTCATCAATTCTGGGTAGAGGGTATTTGTTCTTCATGGTGGCTTTATTCAGTTGTCTAAAGTCAATACATAACCTCAATGTTCAATCCTTCTTTTTCACAAAGAGTATTGGTGTTGCCCAAGGTGATACACTTGGGCATATGTACCCTTTCTTCAACAATTCTTCCAGTTGCATTTATATTTATTTTAATTCTAGTGTACTCATTCTATAGGGAGCCTTGGACACTAGGGTAGCTCCAGGTACTAAATCAATAGAGAAATATATATTATTCCTTGGTGGCAATCTTGGTATTTCTTTTAATACATCCTCAAACTCTTGCAATACTAGAAAATCTTCAAGACTTGGCCTTTTGGTCTTGTTTGGCTCCTCCACATGAGTTTCATACAATTGACATCCTTTCTTGAAACACCTTTTTAGTTGTAAGGTTGAAATCTCCATTATAGAAATGGGTCTTGGAATTCCTTGCACAATGTTTTGTTTTCCTTCTTCATCAAGACATGTAAATGTATTATAATGGCAATCTAGGACCATGTGATGTTTTTCCAACCAATCCATTCCAATTAGGATATCATAAGATCATAATGGTATGATATTCAGATCAACATTTGTATTTACTCTATTCAAATTTATTAGACAACCTTTGATAGTCTCATTGATCCTTCGTTTAGTTCCAGTGGCTAGCTAAACCAACCATGATCTTTCAACCTTTAACTACGCCTTTTTCATGAACCAATTAAAATAACAACAAGCTTATTTATGATCTTACCTTCCACCTCAATTATATGGGATTGGTGTTCTGCTTGTCGATACTCTAGGGATGCATATATCCTTGGAATATTTTTGCCCATGTCTTCCACTGTACTAGCCTCTTGAATGTTGTGTAAAGTCCTTATTTTGTCTTATCTATGAGGGAAATATTTGTACATGTGATATTCATAACATCCCCAACATTTGATCGGTAGCCTTCCCCCTGTTCCCAAGGAGTCTTCCATCTTGGATTCATTCTTAGCAGGTTGATTTTCCTAATATGTGTTAGAACTATATCTATTAAAAGGAGGATTGAATCCCTTCCTTCTGTGATATGATTTCTCTTTCTTCTTATCCTTTCAATATTTCTAAAAAGATTCTTTGCCTTTGCCTTTCTCATAGAGGTACTTGGATTTTCTAATGGTATTTACCAAAGTTATGGTTTCATCAAATTGAATTTTATCTTTATAGAAGGATGGCAATCCACTTAGAAACCTTTGTATTTTCACCTTCTCCTCTTTGATAAAGTCCACATACCTCAACAACTCTAAGAACTTTTTTCCATATTCTTCCATGGTCATGATTCCCAACTTGAGTTCAAAGAACTATTGCATCTTCTTATCATAATAGTGCTCTGAAAGATACTCCAATTGGAAATATTTCTTGAATTGCTTCCAAGAAATCATATTCTCGTTAATGTGCTCGACTTGTTTCAACTTATTCCACCACATAGAAGCTTTTCCATGCAAATGGTATATAGAAACCCTAGCTTCTAGGTTAGATGGGTAGTTATGCAATTGAAAATACTTTCTAATTTCAAGCAACCAGGTTTCCACCTCATCTCCCTTTCTATTTTCACCATCAAAGAATGGTGCTTGCGCTTCCTAAGCTATCCTTGCAATTTGTTTGACTCGTATCTTCTTCTTTGATGCCTAACAAGAGACACTTATGGGATGCTCCTTGACTCTTTCGATGCATAAAGTTTCATGGTTGAATGAGTAGGTGAGTAATTATATATGTGAGATCTACTAGCACTTCTGGAATGCATGGATCCTTTGTAGTTATCTCTCCTTGCATGGGGTCTACCTTCTTCCTCGTGCCTTGAGAATGATCCATTCTCCACTTATCTCTATAACCAGTGTAGGATTTGCAATAGATGAGTATTGATTTGATTTTGTTCCTCCCACGATCCAATTATCTTCTCATTATCATCTATGTAACTTTTCACTTCCATTTTCAAACTCCTCATAGTCTCTACCAGTTTTGTTGGCTCCACCCTATTGCTATGTCCATTAGATTCTATCTCTTCATGACCCAAATTGATATTTTAGCCTTTGGCTTCTCTCTCATGATTTTAGTCTCTTTGTGCATCCTCCATGTCTCTAATATGCAATCATGAGCTTGAACCAGTCTTCTTATATCCCTAATTTTGCAAAATGTGCAAGCAACCATTTTTGTTAGAATTATGCATATTATAATAATTTTGTCAATTAATGTTATAGTTCCTTCTCAATTCATGAAGAATCACACCACACTTCTCCAAATTCTAATCTTTCAATATTATTCTCCTCTTAATCATCTTTCAAATGATTGTTCTTATGCTCCAATTTGATCTTTGAGCTGAAAGTTATGGCTTCCTGAAAAAAGTCATTTTCACTCAATTTGTGTATTTTCTTCACTAGTGCAATTTGACTAGGAGGCCAACTTCTATCAATTGTAGAAGAAAATCCATCAAGAACCAAGAAAAGTTTTGTATCGAAAATTGATATTGTTCATGAAGGTGAACACAAAACAACTTTAATATTCTCCATTTGTTGCTCTGGTAAGATTCTACAACAATCTGGAATTTGCAACTTTGTCCTTTTTATAAATTTTGTAGACAATTTTTAGCAAAACTGGCTATCTCCCAAACTGTGCACTTCTGGAAAAACTTCACTAAAGAAAAGTTGTTTAGATTGATGAGTAGATAAAATGTTGAATAAATAAATCCATTTTGTGAGCTAGGGTCATTTTTCATCCTCTGAAAATCCCCAAAATCACCAAAGGTGGCACAAAATAGTGGATTTTGCAATGTTTCAACATCCCCATTCCAAACCCCTTAGGATCTAGTCGATTCCTTCACTGGGTATTTTCATGTTTTCCTTTTGAAAACCCTCAATAAAAATTTACTCTTAATATGGGTGTTGGTCACTGAGGTTGACCTAGTTCTTTAAAAACCACTATTTTTAACTTTTTGGAAAATTCAAGCAAAAATGGCTTGTGACCCTCACAGGCACTATTGTAGACCTCCTCAACACAGATAACACCCATATAATTTTATCTCAATATGATTTATTCTACTCTTCTTATGGCCAAAATGTGATTTTGGCTCCAATTTTTTTTTTTTAAAACATAGGCTATCGTCTACCTATGTGGCAATATGTTTATATGATTGTTGATGTAGCACCACAAGGCACCCTGTGGGGATTCCATGTCACCCCTCCGACCACCCAAGCACTCACTAGCTCAACCTCTTCACAATTAAAATTTTTCCAACTAGTGTGTCAACCCAAACGGTCCAAGCACTGCAACCCGACACGCTAATACCAATATGTAACTTACCCCATTACCAAAAAACCCAAAAAAATTGCTCGAATGCCAATTTGTGATGTACCCACTGCATGGGTACCTCAATAATTTGTGTTCTTGACTGATTTCAAACTTTTGATATCGAATAATAAATAAAGAAGCATGAAACCAATGCGTGCAATCACTAAGAAACATGCATAAACATAAAATAAAGGTGTTCTCATGTCTTGCTCACCATTAATCAATAAACAAACACATTATAACTCAACACAAAGATAATATTGAATTCAAAAGATAAATATAAATTACAAGAAATATAGAGAGAACTTATCTTTAAGAGAAAACCTCACCAACTAGCTACAGATGTTGGATGTTCCACCCAACCTTAGGCTCTATTTCACATATACTCTCTACAATGGGCCACCCCCGAGCCGAGGCTATGAATCCACAAGGATGGGTCCTAGACCAACTCTAAAAAACACTAGTAAGCTAACAAGCTCTCATAGTTTTATCAACCATACAACAATCCTAATTCACCAACTCTCTTTCCACCTTAGCCTGCACAACCCAAATAAATGAACCCCCTTCTATGCAATTTAGTCCCTTAGGCTATTCCACTTCTTTATAGGGATCTAGTGCTACTGGTAAGGAAATCGCAATGCTGGAAAGTCCAAGGATTCTCAGTTGTGGACAATTTTATCACAATTTCCATCATTCCCATGCACACATGTATCAATTCCTTACTTGAATAATCAATAGATACCTACAACCAACTAACAATAGATTTCTACCTCCAACAATTTGTTTTCCATGCACAAAACAAGAACAATAGTGAGCAAGAAAGAATGGGGAATGAGTAATAATGATTGAGTAACATTGAATGATGAATTCCCAAATGACCAAAAACATGGTTTATATAATCACATGCAATAATGCACCACATGGCCTCCCCAGGAAGCTTATATAACAACTTTTCCCAACTAATTCCAAGATTGGTGAATACAATATAATAAAAATGGCTTAGGCCCTTTATCCCCCCTCTCTCGTGGAATCATAGCCCCCTACAACTTTGTCCTTGTCTATCAACCAATGATGCAATTTTATTATTAATCATTCAAAGAATTACACTGCTAAGCTCTCTAGCCTTTCAACTTTACAGACAGTCTGTCGTGTCATCAAAAATACAAAAATATATTATTAATCCAGGGACTCAAAATTGGGGTATTACAAGTTTTGTATTCTCGGTATTATGAAAGAAGGTATTGAATTGCCAAACATTGCGGTTGTGGGAGATCAATCAAGTAGGAAGTCTAGTGGATTGGAGTCCTTTGCAAGAATAACCTTGGGCATTTGTAGTACGAGAGTCCTTGGCAAGAATAACCTTGGGCATTTGTAGTACGAGAGTCCTTGGCAAGAATAACCTTGGGCATTTTCAATACGAGAGTCGATCTTATTTTGAGATTGCAAAATCCAAGGTAGGTGATTGTGGAAAATTTATTGAATATAAGGACATGAAGAAGCATATCACATAATCTCAAATATGAGATATGCTCAACTTTGTTACAGAGGGGATTGGAGGATGGGTCAAGTAAGGGAATAAGTTATACACCCATAACTCTTCATGTGAAAAAGATCAATGCCCCATATTTGACAATGGTGGAATTACCTAGCATCATTAAGGAGCTAGAAGATATGTACAAAAAAATCTTGAAAATTATCATGCTATATATTTCTAGCAAATAAATCATAATACTCTATGTGTTATTAGCTGCTAAGGATTTCCCTACTTGTAAGTCCATGTGAATGTCATTGCAGGTGGATGAAAACAATGATTTCTTTTGGTTATTGTCATTGTAGTCAATGAGTGTAACATCCCCTGTGTCCAACTAGGTTATGCCATGTAAATGTTTTTGAATTGTATGCAATTAAATCATATATACATTGAAACTCTCGCAGAACTTTATATATAAAACTTAAAACATACAAATACATTATGTAAATGAACATATTCATACAAAAATAACAGTAAACATATACATGTAGCATAGACAGGAAATGCCCGTGAATATAACACATAAATAATAATGCAACATATAAATTAACACACAATTGACACTTATCTTGGTAATAATTTCACCAATTGCATGCAGACCTTCCACGAACCTCCCAACCTTAGACCACACTACTCATCACTCTCAACAGTGGGTCACCCCGAGCTGGGACTAAACTCCACCCAGGTAAAGGTATTCCTAACCAAGCTGTTGCATCTCAAAAAATGGGAAATACTCCATCACAGGTGCCACTCAAACTAACAACCTACAGTCCCTCATTTCCCACATTTCTGTCCCGCCCCAGGAAGTGTGCCCCTTCTCTACTAAAAAATCCCTCGACTGCCCCACTTCCTTTCCGAGGCTTCAACAACAGGCCAGACATGAAGTCTCAGAACCATGTAGTTGTAGTTTAGCACCTTTGGGAAATCAATTCCCAACAATTCTTTCACCTAGAGAGAAATTGCTCACGGGCCTGACAACCCGCCTCTTCAGTATTCCGCGAGCCTAACAACCCGCTTCTCAGTCCAGCTCCCAAGCTAACCAGGTACAAAAACATGTATGAGTACGGATATGGTACTGGTTTAGGTACGAATACAGGTACATGAACGTACAAAGGACAACTCCATGAGTGTGTGAATGATGATGGAATGATTGAATGAATGATGGGAAAATGAACTAAGTCCAAACTATATGTATGCATGTTCCCAACTTGACACTTGTCATGTTGGGAGCTACTTTGGCCCACTTGTCCCCATCCTTATAACTTAGGATGAAATAATTATCCATACTTTATACTTTAAGGAATATTAATATAATATTCCTTTTTGGCTTAAGCTCCCTAGCTTAGCCCTTTTCCTTAACTTTTAGCCCCCCCTTTCCCTAACTAGTGGAGTTTAGTCCCCCATACTCTTTTATCATGGTCGGTCTGTGCACATCGATGTATTTTATATTAATGATGAGACATATACAAAAATAGGCTCACTGGCCTTTAACATCTAGGCTTTCCAGCCTAATCATCACATAAGCCTTCTGGCTTATAATAAACTGGCTCACCAGCCTATAAAACACAACATATACACCAAGGCTCCCTGGCCTCAACATCGCGCGCACTTAAGTTTGTTGTGTGTGTTATCCTGGAATGTTCACACTTCATCATTTTACTGCGCAACACATGTGTGCACTATACCATGGAAGGTGCATACAAAAGTGATATCAAACAACTCACCATCTTAAGTACATTTGCATTTACATTTACAATTGGGTTTGGCCTAGGGGTATTACAATCCCATCCCCTTATTTATGCACTGTCCTCAATGCATTATGTGCACATATCAATAAGATTTCCAAAATCTTGAAAAAGATGCGGGTATTATGCCTTCATTACATCCTCATGCTCCCAAGTAGCGTCCTTAGGACCATACCAATTCCATTGGACCTTTACAATCCATATGACTCGATTCCAGAGCTGTTTGATTTTTCGGTCCAGAATGCGTATTGGATGTACTTGGAAAGTGCCTTCTTGCTCCACCTGAATCACGTTCCAATCAATAACATGATTAGCATTGTAAATTCTAACCTTGTACAATACCTACTGCAAACTGATATTCATAAAAGAACATAAAAGATACAATGGCAAATACAAACATTACACAGAGATTTTTCACCTGGAAACCCAAACCGGGAAAACCAACATATATTATATTCATACATTGTGTTTCATTATTTACAATACAATATACATATAGGAGCCAGCGGCATCCAAAACCCTAACCCAATGACCTGGATTAGTCCAAAACCCTAATTCCTTAACCGGAAATAGAAAATCATCGGCAAAAAACCACGTGCCGAAAAACCACCTAATATCATGTGGTCCCGGAAATATGTCGTCCCGAAAAAAAAAATTCAGGGGCGCTGCCCCCGAACCCCTGCGCGCCCGACGCAAATGCTCAGACACTACTACTCGTGCAAAGAATATAACACATACCCAACATTCTCCCACTTGTTGTTTTCTTTGCACACAAGGGGTTACAGGGTTACATAGTCAACAATCCAGGGCAACAATGCCCATGGATCCTCTACACCAAGAGAACTTCTCAGTGCTTACAGATTTTGTTAATGAATCTGCAACATTCTTCAAAGTGTCCACCTTCATCAGTGATACTTTCTTTTCTTCAATCATGTCTCTCATAAAGTGATATTGAAGATCAATGTGCTTTGTCTTTGAATGATAAGCAGGGTTCTTCGCCAAGAAAATTGCACTCTGACTATCACACTCTATCCTTACAGCTTCTTGTACCAACCCAATACCTGAACACAATATTTGTAACCATACTGCTTCCTTACTTG
>ML783728.1:171044-190142 GCA_009831015.1 Picea engelmannii
AAAAAAAAATTCGTGGGCGCTGCCCCCAAACCACCGTGCGGGGGGCTCCGCCCCCCTACAACCCCCCTCTAACCCCCCTGCGCAGATGCTCAAACACTACTACTCGTGCAAAGAATATAACACATACCCAACAAGCATCAAGTATATATTTTTTGAGCAATTATACATGGAATACATTATGAACAGACATAGATGCGGGCAATGCAATCACATAAGCTACTGGACCAATCCTCTCTAGGATTTCAAAGGGCCCACAATAGCGAGCTGTCAACTTTGAACTATTTCCCAACTTTAGCGAACTTCTGTTGACTTTCACTTTCAAGAATACATGGTCCCCCACTTTAAATTCCTTGTGAGTTCTACCCTTATTGGCATAGTTTTTGTACCTGTCTCGGGCAGCCTTTAAATTTTGTTTTATTTTCAACATTTGCTCCTCCATTTCCCTAAGTAAATCTGGCCCAACCACTGCTCTATTTGCTGGGTTATCCCAGCTTATCAGTGTGTTGCACTTTCTGCCATAAAGTGCCTTAAATGGGCTCATCTTTAGAGATGTTTGGTACCCATTGTTATAAGAAAACTTTACTAAGTGTAGGTAGTCTTCCCATTTTGATGGTTTATCCATCACATACATCCTAAACATATCCTCAATCACTTGATTCACCCTCTCTATTTGTCCATATGATTATGGATGATAAGTTGTACTAAAATTCAAATTTGTTCCAAACCCATTAAATAATCCCTTCCAAAAATTTGAGGTAAATTTTGGATCTCTATCAGACACAATTGTCTTGGGTATACCATGTAATCGAGCAATTTATTTCATATAAACATCAACAATGTTGGTTGCCTTGTGACTGAGCTTTACTGGAATAAAATGGGAAGCTTTAGTAAGTTTATCCACCACTACCATGATAGAATCATGTTGTTTGTTTGTTCTGGGCAGTTTGGTGATGAAATCCATTGTTACAACTTCTCATTTCCACTCAAGAATGGGTAATGGTTGTAGTAACCCAGCTGGGTGTCTATGTTCAGCCTTCACCTTTTGACATTCCAAACATTTGACAATAAAATCAACAACTTCTTTCTCCATTCCTGGACAATAATATTGTCTCTTGATAGTTGCAATAGTTTTATGATAACCTGGGTGCCCAACATAAGGTACATTATGCATTTCTCTCAATATCAGATTTTTCAATTCTTGGGAATTTGGTACATAAATTATGCCCTTGTACATGATAATTTCATCATTATCTAGCTTATATTCTTCAATTTTCCACTGCAAAATACCTTGCTGTAAATTTTCCACTAATTCCTTGTATTGCAAATCTAATTTTGCACCCTCCACAATTATGTCTTTCAAATCTGATTGGTACATGCTAATGGTTGTAGCATGCAACTCATGCACTCTTCTGTTGAGTGCATCAACCACTTTGTTCTCTTTCCCCTTGATATGCTTTATATCAAAGTCATATTCACTTAGAAATTCTAACCATCTGCTTTGACTAGCATTTAGAGTTGGTTGATCAAATAAATATTTCAGACCATTATGGTCTGTCCTGAGCTAAAAAATTTCCCCATGAGGTAGTGTCTCCATTTCCTCAAGGCATGCACTATGGTTTTCAACTCCAAATGATGAGTGRCATAGTGTCTTTCACGCTCCTTCAACTTCCTTGATTCATAACATATAACAAACCCATTTTGACTGAGGACTCCACCAAGTCCTTCTTTACATGCATCTGTGCATACAATGAAGTCTTCATTTGGGTATGCAATCCTTAGTATTGGAGCACTTGTTAATAATTGTTTCAAKTGTTGGAAACTATTTTCACAATCCAATGTTCATTGAAACTTCACACCCTTCTTTTGCAAGGAAGTGATTGGGTGTGCAATATTTGAGAATCCTTCAATAAATATTCTATAGTAGCCTACAAGGCCCATGAATGATTTGAACTTTGTCACATTATTTGGTGCTGACCATCCTCTAATGGCTTCTATCTTCCCAGGATCCATTGCTATCCCATCCCCTGAAATGATATGCCCCAAATAATGAATTTGCTTCTGATAAAATGAGCACTTGCTTAATTTTCCATGCAACTGATGGTCCCTTAATACTTGTAATTCCATCCTCAAGTGTTGTCCATGCTCTTCCTACGACTTAGAATATATAAGAATGTCATCTAGAAATATAATGACAAACTTATCCAAGTATTCTCTGAAAATACCATTCATTGAACACATGAAGACAATTGGTGCATTTGATAATCCAAAGGGCACCATTGTGAACTCATAATGACCATACCTTGTTCTGAAAGTAGTCTTGTTGATGTCTTATTCTTTAATTCTTACTTGATGATAGCTAGACCTAAGATCAATCTTGGAGAATATTTTTGCATCTTTTAGTTGACCAAAGAGGTCATCAATCATTGGCAAAGGATCTTATTATTCACAATTACCTTGTTCAACTGCCTAAAGTCAATGCAAAGTCTCAATGTTCCATCATTTTTCTTCACAAATAAAACCGGGGCACCCCAAGGTGACACACTTGGGCGTATATACCCCTTCTTCAGAAGCTCTTCTAGTTGCATTTGCAACTCCTTCAATTCTGGTGTACTCATCCTGTATGGAGTCTTGGATACTCGAGCTGCTCCAAGCATCAAATTTATGGAGAAATCAATGTCTCTTTTAGGGGGTAATCTTGGTATTTCCTCAAACACATCTTCAAACTCTTTTAGGACTGCATAATATTCAATATTTGACAGTCTATCTTTAGGTGTTTCTTCCATATGTTCTACAAATATTTGACACCCTTTTTTGTAACATTTCTTCAGTTGCAATGCTGAAATTTCTTTGATGGTTACTGCCCTGGGAATTCCCTGCATTGTCCTTAGGTTCCCTTCCTCATCTAAGCAAGTAAATGCCTTGTTATGATAGTAAAGGATAACATTATGTTGGTCCAACCAATCCATCCCAATTAGACAGTTATAGGAACCTAAAGGCAAGATATTCAAATATGTTCTGGTGTTCAGTCCATTTATGCCCATAAGACATGACTTAACCATCTCAGTAACTTTTCTTTTGTTTCCGGTAGCCAGCTACACCAACCAAGATTTTCCATGTTTTCTTCTTGGAAAATGCAAACTTTCCACCATATTAGGATCTATATAACTATGATTAGCTCCTAAATCAATTAAAATAACAATGGTTTGGTTGTTGATCATACCTTCCACTTTAATCATATGTGGTCGATACTCTGCTTGTTTGTTGTCCAGGGCTGCATAGATCCTTGGCACATTTCTCCCCATGTCCTCCATTGTTTCAACTTGTTGTACATTGTGAACAGCCCTCACTTTTTCACCTCTGTGAGGACAATCTATGAACATATGATCTCCTTTACAACCCCAACATTGAATGGGTGGCTGCCTTGGCCTTTGACCCCCTGTCTCAATCGTTCTGGGTTCTCTGGAAGTTGGTTGTCCCTGTGGATTATTTCTTAAGAATGGTGGCTTAGTCCCCTTCTTCCTCTGATCCATATTGAATTTCTTCTCATCTTCCCAAGATTTTTGGAAAGTTGGCCTTGATTTTTGTTGATCATATAGGCATTTAACTCGCTGTATGGTCTCCTCCAATGTTTTGGGATCACCATATTGTATTTTTTCACTGATGAATGATGGCAATCCACTCAAATACCTATGAATCTTAACTGTCTCATCCTTGATGAAAGAGACATATTTCAACAGTTCTAAAAATCTTCTTTCATATTCATTTATGGTCATACTCTCAAGCTTGAGTTCAAATAACTCTTCCATTTTCTTGTCATAGTATCTCTTATTAAAGTATTTCTTTTCAAAATACTTCTTGAATTCCCTCCAAGTAACATTTTTCTTTTTAATGTGTTGCACCTGCACAAGCTGATCCCACCACATGGATGCCTTTCCCTTGAGTTGATAGATGCCAATTCTTCCTTCTGCATGAGATGAATAATTCTGCAATTGAAAACACTTTCTCATGCCCAACAACCATGTCTATGCATCTTCATCCTTCTTATTCTCACCGTCAAATGTAGGAGGTTTGATTTTGTTCATTTCTACTCGTAGATCATCCACCCCAGACCTCTTATGCTTCCTGACATGGGATGGACTGTATTTTTTGTGTGCCCTCTTATTGGAATGCCTCAGGGAGTGATGGTGATGTCTGTTAACACTTCTTGTTCTTCTTTTCTCATCAGGAGACCTATCACTTCCTGATTTGTTTGAGCCACTCTCCTTATCCAATTTCTTTTCTATTCTGTTCAAGTTTTGCATTAACTTCATGATGAAGTCCTCCTGCTGCTCTTTGGCTCTCACAAGCCTTTCATTATCATCTTTATGGCTTTGTACATCCTTCTGCAAATTTTTAATGGTCTCTATCATATTCATGTTTTCATCCCTTCCTTCTCCATGTCCATTGGAGTTTGTTCCTTCAATGCCCAAATGGACATCCATCCCTCTGATCTCATCTTCCTGGCTATAAGTCCCCTGTGCATCTTCCATTCCTATGGAATCTGTTTTGATCCTAATTTGATCTATTTTTTGTTAACTTTACAAAATGTGCAGCCAACAAAACTTTGTCAGGTTAACTAACTCAACAATTTCATGAAAAATATGAACCATTCTGGTTCAATAATATATCAAAATTATTTCTTCTGATTTTCGAAAAAAAATTGAATGCCCAGATCAATTTTCTGGGAGAATATTTATATTCAAATGTCGAACACCTTTCCAACGCTTGCTTCCATGCTCAATTCTGAGTCTTGAGAAGAAAGTTATGGTTATTTGAAAATTGCTCATTAATTTTCCTGTTCACTCTTCAACTTGGCGCAACTCCGCCCTGTAATTATGCATTTTTGAACCTACTCCATTGGATTTTCCATAGAAGATCAATTGGGTTTCTTCATATACATATTTTGGACAGTTTTTAGAAGTTTCACCTCTTTCTAGGTTCTGGGATGCTAGTTACAACCTGTTGAAGTTTTAGGCCAATTCATGTTTTTGGTATAGAATGCTACAGGTACCTTCTTTGCCATCTTAAACATGTTTAACATGCCCAAAAATTTAATTAAGCTCTAGGATTGTCTTCTATGTTTCAATAGATTTCCATTGACTGCTTCTGCACCTCAATCTGATTCCGGACCAGAAAGTTATGGCTCTTCGAAGTTAGTTGGGTCTTAAAATTTACCCTCCACTGTTTGTCATGCAACTTTCTCATAAAAGTTTTGTTTGATGAACGGTTTACACCATTATAAATCTCTCTCCCGACTCTTTCATTTGAGTTGCAGAGACAAAATGTACTAAGGCATAATCTGTTCTCATGTTTTTTGAGTAGCTAAAAACGTTGTTAAGGGCCTCAAAAACGCGTTGCAAAAAGATGACGTTGAAACAGTATAAAATGTCGCGGAAATTCGCTGGTTTTCTGCTATTGTAGACCATCCAAACGACTTCATGCGCACAAATTTGAACCTGTACACCCATATTTAGCATGCACAACAATACCATAAGGTAGCGCATGCTCCGCGCACCTATAACCAATGTGGATCACTTCTTTGTCGCACCAATAATTGGTGCACACTACTTTTTGTCACGTGCAAGTATCTACCATGCACAATTTTAGTTCATGCACTAATACATGTTACGCGCAATTTTTGTATCGCGTGCTAATATTCTGCGTGCATTTTACTCTACGCGTTGTACCATGCCAAAGTTTAGTATGCCCCCCCACTGTGCACCAGTACTCTGCATGCACCATTACTAAATTGTCGTGCAACAACATTTACCCACATTGCGCATGCACCGACAAAATTTCTCTACGCTCTGCCAATACTGTGCACACCACGTGCGCAGTTATTATGTGTGTGCACACTACGCATGCCAATACTATGTGTGTGCACACTATGCACGCCAATATTATGCATGCGCCTTCAATCTGCACCGCACAATGCTAAATTTAGTGCGCACACCTACACACCAATATTTTTTCGCGCGGTGCCAAATTTTAGTGCTCGCACGCGCACACCAATATTTTTCCGCGCAATGCCAAATTTTAGCATGTGCACCCGCACACAAATATTTTTCCGAGCAACTCCAAATTTTAGTGCGTGCACTAGCATGGAAATATTTTTCCATGCAACGCCAATTTTAGCACGCACACCAACACACCAATATTTTTCCGCGCATCGCCAGATTTTAGCGTGTGCACCAGCACACCAATATTTTTCCGTGCAACGCGAAATTTTAGCATGTGCACGAGCACGCCAATATTTTTCCGCGTAGCGCCAAATTTTAGCGCGCACACCCGCACACCAATATTTCTCCACGCAGCGCCAAATTTTAGCTTGCGCACCAGCACACCAATATTTTCCTGTGCAACACCAAATTTTAGCGTGTGCACCAGCACACCAATATTTTTCCGCGCAGCAACAAATTTTAGCGCGTGAACCCGCACGCCAATATTTTTTCGCACAATGCCAAATTTTAGCGTGCGCACTTGCATGCCATTATTTTCCACATATCACAAGCTTTTCACCGCGCATCATGCATTTTTAGTGCGCCCACCTGCGCACATTCATTTTTATGTGCATCAATTCCTCGTGAATTTCGCTGCATAAATTGGGGGTTTTGCCTAACTTTTTCCCAATTTTTACCATAGACATTCTGCATCTATGAAATTTGTTTAATTTCACCCTGATAACACGAATTCCACCTCTGCAACAACAAATCAATGTGGGTTGACATTTTTGAAACATATTTGTTTTTCCCAAACTCAATTCATGAATTGAGAATTTTAATCAGCTAACCTCGCTCCATCTGTCATGGCTTCACTGCAACTTCAAATTTGACCAATTCCAGGCCTGAATTTGCTAGAACAAATATTAAATCAAGAATATCTCACCACTTGGCCAAATTTCTCAATTTTCCCATGAATTTAATAACATAAATTGGGGCTTTTCCCCAATTCCACGTCGTTGCTTCTAAATTTTACCATGGACGCTTTGTAACTTGAAATTTGGCCACTTCGAAATCAATCCTCTATGAAATTTTGCTTCAACTCAACTTGCTCGGCCCATCCAGGCTCAGTGTTGAAAACTAAAGCTCTGATACCATATTGTAACATCTCATGTGTCCAACTGGGCTATGGCACGTAAAAAAAAATTCGAACTGTATGCAATTAAATCATATACACACAACAACTCTTGCGAAACTTTATATATACAACTTAAAACTGACAAATATATTATGTAAATGAATAGATTCTTGCAGAAATAACATTAAGCATATACA
Organism: Picea engelmannii; assembly: GCA_009831015.1. Taxonomy (NCBI): domain Eukaryota; kingdom Viridiplantae; phylum Streptophyta; class Pinopsida; order Pinales; family Pinaceae; genus Picea; species Picea engelmannii. Next base: position 178,358 of record ML783728.1, read on the forward strand.
TGCAACATAGACAGGAAATGCTCATGAATATAACACATAAATAATAATGCAGCATATAAGTTAACACACAATTGACACTTATCTTGGTAAGAATTTCACCAACTGCGTGCAGACCTTCCATGAACCTCCCAGCCTTAGACCACACTGTTCATCACTCTCAACAGTGGGTCACCCTCGAACTAGGACTAAACTCCACCCGGGTAAAGGGATTTCTAACCAGGCTGATGTATCTCAGATAATGGGAAATACTTTGTCACATGTGTGTTACCCATGATTTTGGTCATCATGATGATGTATTGATGATGTTGTACTCAGGCTCTTCATAAGAACTTTCTCCCGAGAAAAGTTACTTTCATCTCTTCCCAGAAAACTCATTTTTGAAGAAGGTTCGCAGGTTGTTAATACATTTGCCTGCGAGAATGACCCATTCTCGCAGGTTGCCTTAAGCCAGGGTGCGAACATCTAGCATTGTGTTGAACTACTAGGGTGCGAACTCTTCCTAAAGCATGGAAAAAGATGAATTCTCGATGCTTCTAGAAGGGAATCTTCTAGAAGGATGGGTTGGCATTCGAATGGTTATCCTAGTACTGGATTCCCTGATATTTTGGGATCATTCTTATCCAAGTAACTAATTCATTCTCTCCTATATATTGAGGGAATTTTCATGGAAAAGGTTAAGCAAGATTCATTGGAGAATTGGTGAAAGAATTGTGTGAATGACTCAACATTGAACAACAGCTTGGAGACTCTAGCAAGTCTATCAAGAGGATTTGATCTTCTTCATACAAGGATTGAGCAAGTGTGTGTGTCGGAGCCAAGGGCCATCGAAAGGAATTTTGCGACATCAAGGCTCAGGTTGTAATCTATAATTTCCATTAATATGATACAGTGGCATGTCCCTTTCCCATAAAGCTATTTCCACTTTATTGTGTAATTCATTGATCATATGCATAGGTTAACTATTGAATATATTGTGCTATCTTCACTTTGGTTGGTTTTTGTTGTCTTGGTCTTGGCTGCACGAGAGCACTGGAGTGAAGCGGGAGCAACAAAGACCATAGGAAGCGATAATAAGGTATGTTACTTGTTCTTGCCTCCTAATTAATTCAACAGTCAAAACTTAGGGAAAGAGTCATGTCCTGTCCTGTTTTGTTCTAGATCCAGGTGGATCTAGGGAGATCAGTTAGTGTCTGCACCTACCGATTAGTCCGATGAAAAAATTGGTGACTCCACTGGGGAACAATCTCATTTTCTTTGTGGCTTTTGGTATTTTTTTGTGGCTATTTGCTTTGGTTTTACTTTTCTCCTTTCTTATCAATCTCTGAGTCTTCAGGATATCCTGATAGACCCTCTGGGTCCAGAGTCCTTTTTAAATTTTGCTTCATTTTCCAAAATTTTGACTATGTTCAGGCATTCTCACACTGCACCTCACTGTAGCCTACAAGAATTGGTAGGGTTCGCACTCTGCCTTTAGGTTTCAGTGTGAGTTTCTTGCACCTTGCTCAAGGGTCACTTGCGGGAATCAATGATTCTCGCACTGTGTAATACTACCAGCCTGCGAACTCCTATTTTCAAAAATTTGGATTTGACTTTTGGCATTTTTAACTGCCCAGATCAGTTTAGGTGCCTCATAAGAGTCTCTTGGACCATTGATTGATTTCTTTCTTGTCTTCGTTTGCGTGCATGAACAATCTTAGGATTTCAAGGCTCTACTTGTCACTTTTGTCTTGACTTTCGTTTCTTGACTTTTCTTGGCAACACCATATTCTCTGATTTTGGAATCTGAGTGTGTTTGATTAGTTAAGGACCGGTGATCGGTTGAAAGTTGAGTTTTCTTGGTCTTTATCATTTGCTTTGTTTGAAAGATCATTTTTCTTATGCGATTGAAAATATTATATTGGTTTGCACTTTATTTTTGTTTTCATTGAAAGAGTGGATTGGGTGTTTATCATTGCTTGTTCATTTGGCTTTTGATTTTCTGTACTCTCATTGGCATAGTGAGGGTCCTTTTTGAAAAGTGAACAAAAGTTTTTCTTTCAAAAAATTGTTTTTGTCTTCAAAAACATTGAAAATCAAATCGTTGAAATTATTGAAAAAGACACAATAGAGAATTGTCATTTGATGCGTGATTTGTTGCATTTGCATTTTAAAAGAAATTTTGCATTGTAGTTCAAGGTTGATCTGGAAAAATTTCTCTCTCTCCCATACATAGGATTCATTGAACGAAAAGTGATACATTTCATTCTCATCTTTGCATTGTTGGGTCAGAGTCATACAACATAAGTTTCACTTCCGTCTCCTTTGAGTAAACAACAACTCTTAATAACACTGTGTAATCATAAAATTTATCTAGTAACTCTTTTCTAGGGCTCTTTTACACCAACATTTAGCTAGGCTAGTGCTTTGGAGTAGGAAGATAGATACACTCTCCAAAATCTCAAAACACACAATAGCATCTTGTGTTAGGGAGTGTTAAATTCCATTTGCAACATCCTGTCCTAGGAAGCCCTTCTCACACAAGGGTCAAACATGAGGTTGCATTGATATTGACAGAGTTTCTCACCCTGCTTTGTTGATATCAGTGTAGAGATTGCATGTATTACGGGGATCACTCAGAGGTATACCTACAATGATGAGTGGAAGCCTTTTGAGTTTATTTCGGGCTAGATACCTTGCCCTTGCGTGTGAATCGAACTGTCGACTGTCCCCCTAGGCTTGATTGTTGTTGGTGGTGACCTTAGTGGCCTATATCTCTAGGTTCTTATTCGAGGTGAATGTGGAGGGGAAAGTCTTCACGGTACCTGGAATTGACGTTGACCAAACTCACTTGGGCTCCTTGGAGGGTATACCCACGATTATGTGTGGGAGCTTGCACCAGGGTGTAAGTCCGTTAAGGAGGTCGTCAGCGTAACTTTTCCACCCTAGCTCCGCCCCTTCTCGTCTCGTTGTTGCGACGTTGGATTTCATCACCAACTAGTGGCTTCAGAATTAGAAGGTCTTGTTTGCTTGGTGTTGCTTCCTAGATTTTGTTTACTAGCACGTGTTGTTTGTTTCCCGAAGTTTACCATAGGATTTTCTTCATGAAGTTTTTCACTCGTTTACAATAGCTCCTCCACGTCGTTCACATAGAATGCAGGGTTTATCTCCAGAGCATCTGGAAGGTTCTCAACCCTTGCCTACAAGTACACCTGAGGGCTCTCCTCGGCAAAGTGAAGCCACAGTCGTCACCACACCCCAAGTGGAACGAACTGACTCTCTAGAACGTTTTCAAATTACAAATACTCGAGAGGAATTTTGACTTCACCCTGATTCTGAGAGACGTTTTATGCGAGTAGACTCTTCCGGAGACTTAATTGTTGTGTATTATGGATCTCCGACTGGACCTTTTCCCGGTAAAGAAGGCCAAGATCCTTTTTGGTCTACAGGTGTTTTCCGTCGAGACCTTTTTGGTCCAAGTTCACCTGTGATTTCTGAAATCAACCCCCTTGTGATTTCTGAAATCTCTGATACAGAGACAGTACCAGTGACTACCACTTATCACTTTACCATCCTTGCCGAAATGGCCCATCTTGCAACTACTTCGAGTGTTCCAACCGGTTTTCCTGCGGTTAGTCTTGCTCCCATCAACACACCGCGAACGCCCAACGTCAATCCGACACTTCCACCTGGATATCATGCGTTGAATGCTTCCATTCCTACTCCTGTGCAAACACCATCCAGCTCTCCTAGTGGTCCTTCTTCTTCTGGGCACTTTCTTCCCAGTTTTGTCCCAACACTCCCTCAATTTCCTTTTGGAGGACCTTCTTCGTCTTCTACTGGAAATCCCATTCCTAGTGGCGCTACTCCGTCATTCACTCCAACTTATCATTTTTTGGTTAGTGGACAATCTGATCAAGGTAGTATAACTCAACCTCCTCTCAGTTGGAAACTTCCAATTGGAACACCACCTTCGATGGGAGGACCGACCTCACCTTATGCGCAAAACATACCTCCATCCTTGGCCCAGTATTGGAATCAATTGATCCAAAATCCTCTTCAATCGACTGGGGGGCAGCAGTTTCCAGTTGCATCAATAACACCCCCCAACCTGGGTCAACCATATCCAGGTTCGTTTAATCCCATTTGGGGGACAAATGCTCAAACTCAAGCCCCTGTTCCAGGGTATAATCCAATGAGCTACTATCCCGTCCAGCCGCCACCAAATATGCTTGGATCTTCACATTATATGCAAACTGTTTATGGTCCTACTGGTTTGTTGACCGATCTTCCTCCCTAAAGCCACCAGTACCCGCAGGTGAATCCTATTCATCACTCTCCCCAATGGCATGTTATACTAGCCAAGCTTCCATCGGACATTCCTAAATTCGACGACAAAGTGGGAGAGGACCCAAATAATCACGTTATGACTTTTCACCTATGGTGTTCATCCAACTCGTTGATGGATAACTCTATTCATTTATGTCTTTTTCAACAAACCCTTACAGGTTCTGCTGCGAAGTGGTATATTGAATTGCAACGAGGTTTCTTCTCTGATTTTAACACCCTAGCTATGGATTTCCTTACCCATTACTAGTTACTGATCCATTATGATACGGGGACCGAGATTTTGACTTCCTTCAAACAGACTAAAGGCACTCATATATCTAATTACATCCATGAGTGGCGAAGGAGACGACATCTCATTAAACTTGAGCTCCCTGATCAATTACTGGCAGAATGGTTTACAAAATCATTTGTGAACGAAATCGGTAAGGACATTGCCATGGGTGGCATTGTCACAGAAGAGCAGGCTATAAGTCGTGCTCAGTATCTTGATCTCGTTTACTTACAAACGTGAACGCTTTACGATTTACTCCCTGACTTACCTCGTCCTAATACTTCCAACACTTCAACTACTCCAGCTGCCTCGCATGCAACTGACGGTATGATTTGTACTACCCAAGCCCAATCACATTTTGTTTCAAGCACAAACCCTAAATCTGCTTCTTATAATGTTCAAAATGCTCCGTTTCCTGCCACTCTCACCGGCAAGACTTCTGAGGTAAATGTCGTTCAATCTACCCCAGCCGGTAAAAACAAATCTAAAAAGGGGAGAGGCAAGAACAAGAAGGGCAAAAATAATACTCAAGCAGAGCAAACCAAGACTACCTCTGTTGATGATCGAGATAAGCGCAAACCACGATACCCTTGCCTTATATGTGGTGATGATCACTACACAAAGGATTGTCCACGACGTGCCGAGGTCACTAAGTTCCTTCAAGGAGCTCCGAAACCACCTGCACCGGCAGTCTTGTCCCAACCCTTCCCATCTCAACAACAGGCACAGTTGGTCATTCACAACCAACCATCTTCTTCTACTACATCATATGTTTTGATGTGTACAGGTGATTCCAAGCAAAACAACGTTGCACTCACTACTCGAGCCAAAGATTATTCTCCCTCTAAGGAGAAGGTTGATGATTTACCCCCTTCCTTGGTACAACCCTCTCCCACGATTCCACCTACCAACGGTCCTCTTCATCTCGAACGACCGAGCCTCGACACAGTTCTGCGAATCCCCCCAAAGGGTGTCGTTCGGAAATCGGATTTCAATCCACATGCTCGTGCGGCCCAGAACTATAGCATTGTTGAAGATCTGGCCCAAGCACCTTCTGCGATGTCAACCCTTGAAGTCCTTCAAACTTGTCTTGCACAACAGAAGGCACTGTTGAAAGCTATCGGTGCAATTTACCCAACGGACATGAATTTAATAGTCTTTGACTTGGACGATCACATTCCTAGGTTACCCCCTCAACTTGCGTTCCAAATCCAAGTTGTTGTTTCTAACAAGAACATTTGTCGAACCATTATCGACGAGGGTCCCTCGACGTGTGTCATGTCTTTTGCTTGTTGGAAAGCCATTGGCTCTCCTTCTTTGAATGAATCACAAAACACTCTTAAAGCCTTCAATGGCTCTGGTTTTAAGCCCTACGGTGTTCTTCCTTCGTTGCTTATCACGTTAGAAGGTAAAACGGTCCACGTCGAAGTGGAAGTCTTTGACGCTCCCCTTGATTATAATCTTTTGCTTGGCCGTAGCTGGATCGATTCCATGCGCATCGTTGTGTCGACACTTTTTCGTGTAGTACTTTTCACTCATCAAGGAAAGGTTGTTACCGTCAACCAACTTGCCTTCTTCAATTCCGATACCTGTACTGGCAATGTACCATTTATTGCTAAAACCCCACTAGGTTATGAGAACGTCGGTGTAGGCCTTCCAAAGGACTCCTCGTTAATGGGTACTTTCCCCATTCCACCGTCCGATGTTCTACGCTCATCTGTTGCTTCAATCAACATGATCTCCACTTTGCCTCACGAACTTCCTGCATCTCACGACCCTTGGATAGTCCCTGACCCTGGAGATCATATTCGTTTCGGCGACGTAATGCCGTTAAGTCCGGTTGAATCTGCCTATCAGGCCATTAAATAGGAAACACCTTCTATCCCATCTCTTGATGAGTTGTCTCTCGATCCTTTTCGTGCTATTTTTCCCACTGACGAGATGATCATGTCTGTCATGGAGGACACCCAATGGGATGATGGGCATCATCATTCCATCCTCTTTTTGGAACAACATACTCTTGAGAACTACCAACGGATTTCGACCCCGTCGACCGTTGTTGTCATTTCGACTATTCCCGAGTCTGCACGTGATGTGTTTGCCGAAGGGAACTTAAGTAATATCTCACCCACGATTCCCATTTATATATCCATCAAACCTGGAATCGTCGAAAATATCCATATTGGAGCTTCGTGTTCCCCTGACGAAATAGTCACCTATACATCCCTGTTTAAAGAGTTTCGTGACATATTCGCCTGGAGTTACGAAGAAATGTCGGGTATCGACCCTGAAATTGTGATCCATGAAATAAAGACATATCATGACGCTAAACCCGTCCGACAACGCCTTCGTCCAGTTCACCCACGTAAAGCGGCTGCTATAAAGCTCGAAGTCGAGAAACTTCTAAAAGCTGGCTTTATTTATCTGGTGGCTCTCACAGACTGGGTTTCCAATCTTGTCCCGCTTAACAAGAAACAAGGTACGATTCATGTATGTGTTGATTATAGGGACATTAATAAAGCTTGTCCAAAAGACAACTTTCCTACCCCTTTCGTCGATCAGATTGTCGATGACTGTGCCAGAAGTGAAATCTTCTCTCTTATGGATGGTTTCTCCGGCTATAATCAAATTAACATCATTCCCGAGGATCAACATATTTACCCGCTCATTCTATGCGCAAAATCGATCACCCAACCCACCTCCGGGCCATTTTTGTTCGATGTCGGTTCTACCGTATACGTTTAAATCCTCATAAGTGCGTTTTCTGTGTTGAATCCGACCGTCTTCTAGGTTTTATCGTTTCGCGTCAAGGGATTCAGGTGGATCCTTTGAAGGTTGAGGTGATCCTTAATCTCCCTCCTCCTTCTACACTTCGCCAGTTGCAAAGTTTGTAGGGGAAAGCAAACTTTCTTCGTCGTTTTATCCCAAACTACGCCAAGATCACTCGTGGATTTACGAGGCTATTAAAGAAGGATTCAGGGTTCATCTGGGATACCATTGCCAATAATGCGTTTGAAACTTTGAAGTTGTCCCTAACGCGAGCTCTGCTTCTCTTCCCACCAGATTATAGTCGCGATTATTTCCTTTATCTTGCTGCCTAGGATTATACCATTGGCATGGTTCTTGTCCAAGCGGATGATGCTCACGACGAACATGTTATTTACTACTTGAGTCGAAGTCTCACGCCGACTGAGATCAAGTATCAACATGTTAAAAAACTAGCCTTGGTTGCCATTCAAGCCGTCCAACGCTTCCAGCACTATATCCTCTCATGCAAAACTACGGTGATTTCCCATTGCAACCCTATGCAACACATTCTGACACGTCAATTGCTAGGGGACAAATACTCCAAATGGATTGTGATACTACAGGAGTTTGACTTGGAATTCGAACATGCCAAGTCTAAGAAGTCTTTAGTTTTTGCTGAGTTGATATGCGATTTTCCCCATTCTACAACGGAAAATGTAGCAGTAGATTCATTACCCGATGAATCTCTTTTCCTTATTAGCACTGATGATCTTTGGTATGGGGATATCATTATATATCTCTAAACCCAGAGTTTCCATCCAACTTTGTCTAGCACTGAACGACGTCGAATACGCTATCAAGCTCATCAATACATTATCCTCGGGGATACTCTTTATCGTCTACGAATTGACTCTGTTTTTCGACGTTGTCTAACGTTTGACGAAGCCGAGAAAGCTCTGAATGACTGCCATTCTGGAGCATGTGGTGGTCATATGTCTGAGTATGCTACTGCCCATAAGATATTACACGCAGGGTATTTTTGGCCTTCTTTGTTTAACGACTGCATTATTGCCATTCAGAAATGCCAGGCCTACCAGACCTATAATCAGAAAATTCGGTCGCATCCAGCTCCTCTTCACCCTGTGGTCTCAGTTGGTCCCTTTGCGAAATGGGGCATCGATTTCATGACATGTCACCCTCACTTGGCCGGGGGGCATGGTTACATCATTGTAGCCGTTGATTACTTTATGAAATGGGCCGAGGCGATGCCGACATTTGACAACATTGGAAAGACCGCATCATTTTTTTTTTTAATCATGTCATAGCTCTTTTTGGTGTTCCCCAAGCTATCGTCACCGATCATGGTAGCCACTTTAGGAATTTTATGATGTCTGCACTTACTGAAAAGTTGGGTCTTCGCCATGATAACTCAATTCCCTATTATCCACAAGCCAATGGCCAAGTCGAAGCGATTAACAAAGTTCTCATAACTATGCTTCGACGAATGATAGGGATTCATAAAACAAGTTGGCACACAATGTTCGACATTATGGGTGTACCAGACATCTGTCAAGTCTGCTACTGGGTTTACACCTTTTCGATTAGTCTATGGTGTGGAAGCCATTCTCCCTATCGAATGTGAAATACCCTCTTTAAAACTAGTTGTTGAACTCCTACCCAACACTTCTGTTGAAGAATAACGTCTATTGTATTTAATGCGATTAGACGAAACTCGACGTGATGTCACCTTAGTAATAGAAGCCCAGAAAAAACGTGTCAAGGCCCAATACGAAAAGCATGTCAAGCCTCGCGTTTTCTCCGAAGGTGATCTTGTTCTCCTTTATGAACAAGATCGAGATATGCTAGGAGCTGAGAAATTTGAACCCGTGTGGCGAGGTCTTTATATCGTTCGACGAGTTTTGGAAAAATGAGCTTATGAGTTGGTAGATTATGATGGTATCCCTTTGAGTGAACCCAGGAATGGGTTGTACTTGAAAAAGTACTATGCATAAAATCATCTGTGCACAAGTACTTGTATTTGTATTGTATCATACTTCTTGTGTGTTACTATAGTTTGCTTTTGTCGTTATCTGGTCTTTGCCCTTATGTGACGTTGTGTTTGATTTCCAGATGTCGGAGTCTTCGCTACCCTATATTGGCTTCGTTGATGGCGCTAGCCGTAGTACTCAGAACCTTGCTTCCTCTGCGTGGGCAATTTACACCCCTACAAACGAACTTGTCTCCTTACAAGGTGTGTGCCTCGGCCGTGCGACCAACAACATTGCAGAGTATAGCGTTGTTATTGAATTATTGGTTGATGCTATCTCACTTGGAATTCGTCATTTGGTTGTGCGACTTGATTCGCAGCTTGTAGTACTACAGTTAAGTAATGTCTACTCTATCCGAAGTACTACCTTGTTACGGGTGTATTTGTGAATTCGCCTCTTGGAACGTTATTTTGATCAAATTGAATATTAACATATTCCTAGATGTCTAAATACATTAACAGATGCATTGGCTAATTATGTATTGGACAGACATTTGAATCATTTATAAATCAATCACATCAATATTCACACAATATAAGAAAAACCGGTAGAAGTCGTTTGTATATATAATGATCAAAAGAGTTTTTTACAAAAAGTTTGTCTGAAGACCAAAATGTCAAAATCTAAAGCTTATAGCTTCTACAAAGTGACGTCATGGATGATGTTCACGGTAACACACGACTGCTCAAGCAACCCTACAGTGCAGTCGATTCATGGATGTTGATACTCCTACAGTATGACGTTGATTGCGTCATGGAACCTCTTCCAGAGTCATGTCTGGAATATCTGCGGTCAACCCCTCCAGATTTTATTCCACCACTTGATAATCCTCAACATATTGTGGCGCTGCCGCCACCTCTCCTCGTCGCTGGATGGGAGAAGTGCCAGGAGGTCTGTAAGGTCCAACATCTGTGTTATCAACAAACGATTTTGTATTAGTATTTGGACGAACATATAAAACAAAAACATTTGAATATGATAAAAATTCACAAAACATTTAAAAAAAAAATGTGTGTACTTCTTACCAAGGTCCCCCAATTGAGCATCCTCTGGCAGTACTAAATCCGGGTCTCCTCGGAAATCCAACCCAGCATAAGCATAATCATTAACCATCAACAACTGTGGTTGAAGCCAGTCAAAGAAAGTATCATCATACTTGATGATCAGTCCTGCTACGTGTCGGGCCATGAGCCGACACCATCTCAACATCCTTTGATCCCTGGGACCCGGTATATTCCACTCAACCTCCAGCCTCAGTAATGAGACCCTCTCAAGGAAGAAGGACACCAACAAAGATCCATACCTGAATTGCTTCAAGTCACCTCGTCTGCACTTGGTCAATTGCTTTTTTATACTGTGAAGCACAACATCTGCCCAGTTGAACACTCGAGGCTCAATACACTCAATAGCATACTGGAAGTAACTCTGTAACACCATATGAGGAGCAGAACTCCCAGCCATCTGAGCTATGGTGAATAGGATAGTACGGAGGGTCAAATCTCGTACCCCCCAGATAGCTACTTTCCCTTTCTTTATCTCAGCCTCGGGAATGCAGTGTAAACGGCAGTACTCACTCATCTGTAGCCCACCACCTCTGCTACCAGTCAGGCTCACATAGTACCCCCGCCGTGACAATCCATTAAAAAAGTAAATGTCCTCAATGTCTAAGGACAGTGTGTGGACCCCCAAATGAAATACCTGCTGATCAGGGTCCCACATACGCACCAGGTACTCTAATAGTCTGACTTGGGCTCTCATGCCCGGGATACGAAAGTACTTCAAGAGTCCATAGTCTCTCAAAGCAACTATAGTAGGTGGATGATTTTTGACCATTGCATTATCTTCTTCGTGCTCTCTTTCGCGTCATTCAAGCACCATTTTTTTGGCCAATTATCTGCATAAGGAACACACAAAGAAGATTAGCAACTTTTTTCATGATTTGGTTCTTGTTCATTGGGTAAATTTTTAAAAAATTGTTGAGTCTTACGATTCTCGCAGGTGCCCTGTGTGCACAGTGCGAGAACCTCGTAGGCTGCCCATGGGTCACCTGCGAGAATCACCCATTCTCGCAGGTCCTGTGTAACCTGCCCGCGAGAATGGTAGCGCGCAAGTAGGGCTTGGAAAATCAAATAAAAAATGACATTTTAACCAATGAAATTGCAAAATTAAACCATGAAATTGTTAAGGATGAAGAGCCTACCTTACTGTCACAGACGGCTCGCTGAATGGTCTCTTGTAGCTCCCGCAAACTGACGCCGAACTTTGAGGGTAAAAGAGGGGTTTTTGAGCTCAAATAGTGGAAAGGTAAAAATGATGTGGTAAAAAGAGTATTTACTCCTTTTTATTTACTTTTACTATGTCATTTGGTTTTTTATGATTATTTATCTATTAA
>ML783728.1:190192-202442 GCA_009831015.1 Picea engelmannii
GAGGGTAAAAGAGGGGTTTTTGAGCTCAAATAGTGGAAAGGTAAAAATGATGTGGTAAAAAGAGTATTTACTCCTTTTTATTTACTTTTACTATGTCATTTGGTTTTTTATGATTATTTATCTATTAAACCCTAATCCCTAATATCATTTTGAGTGTAACTTTTGCAGGCGTGATGCTTTTGATGGTCAAATATAGGGATACAGACATGTTTTTCTTTGACATCGCGTGTTTTTTATTGTTTTTTATGGTTTTTATATAAAAACCTCAAGCGTGGTCTTTGTCTGTTCTTGTGCTCGAAAATATATGAGAACACGATCGAGCATACTTTTATCACTTTTTCGGGCTCAACAAGGTTATACGAAAAAGGAACCCCTTTGGAGTCCTCTTTAAGCTCTTTTCAGACTCTCTAAACATGAAAAGATCATCGAGCGACCTTGCTATTTTCACGCTCGATAAAGTATTTGAAGTACGCATCTGGTGAGCGATAATTTATCTCTTTTTCGGTCTCATCCAGACTATTTTACGAAAAAGAAACTGAGAGAGTTCTCTTTTAAGTGTTTTTCCAGACTCTATAATCATGAAAAGCCTTCGAGTTTTCTATCTCTGGACTCATTAAACAAACTTTGACAGAGCCGTGATGGGACCGAACCACTCCTTCTTAGGGTTCGTTAAACATACTCTGAGGGACTCATTCGAAGGATGAGCTTACATCAACAAGCATATGTTATCCTCCTCAAGCTTGCGTAAAAATAAAGAGGTACTCGCCAGAAATGGTGGGGGAAAATTTGGGAAAGGGATATGTTTTCATCTTTGTATTGATTGGCAGTAAGTGTCGCTCTTGAACATGACACCCCCTATTCATCATTTGAAGCTGGTTTGGGAAATCCATTTGTCTCTCATTCGATTTATTACAAGGTCATTCCCTGTGTCGTCTTTGGGTCAATGCTGCCAAATCATTGGTCGTGTCGTTCATATGTTCAAGAGAAGTCCATCTGAAACCTATATTGAGTCAGCCATCTGCAGTTATCCATTCTCTCCGTGTCGGCCTTCCCTGTGTCTAGTACAATCTATATCATACTCTGTTTCACCTTCAAAATCTGTTACTTATTTCGTGTCATTGATGGGGGATATATCAAGGCCCTCCTGTGACGAGTTTTGTTTCATCGACTTCAGCTCATTATCCGGAATCAAGACTTAGAAATTATTTGGTACCTTGGAGCTTGCATGCCTCAATGGCAGATTTCCTCGCTTTCGACAGTGGGTTTACATCATTGACCCCTGATCAAAAGATTCCATCGGATGTTTGACTTCAACTCATTTATTCGCACTCGATGGATTGTACTAGGGTACCTTGGGAGTCATTGACATCAATGGTGATTTCCCTCGCACTTGTTAACGGTTTCATCAATGACCGGTAATCAAGTGGTTTCTGTCATGTTCGACTTCAACACATGTAATCACATGGTTAGATTTGTACTTTGGGCGACGATATTGAAGACCCTGGATATCATCTCTTTGGTCCGGGCTGCCATGGAGTATGTATAATTTGCGACACATAGATCCACTGTGTATGTCTCGTGGCTATGTCGTCTTGATTTAAAATTTCTCGCATAGATCCACATTGTATTCTGGTGGCTATGCTATATTTTGACGGCATGGATCCACAGTGTATGATTGGTGGCCATGACCCATGTCTATAATGTCATCAGTCTATGATCTGAGTATGGGAATGCCTACCTCAGAATTGGTATATATAATATTCTGCAGATTCTTGGTTGTTCGCAGGTTTCCAATTAGGTGTGCTCCTGGTTTCTGACACACACATGCAACTTACAAAGTCTTTCGGATGTCACTGATTCCAACCTCATACTTTGGGGGGCATTGTGTTACCCATGATTTTGGTCATCATGATGATGTATTGATGATGGTGTACTCAGGCTCTTTATAAGAACTTTCTCCTGAGAAAAGTTACTTTCATCTCTTCCCAGAAAACTCATTTTTGAAGAAGGTTCGTAGGCTGCTAATACATTTTCCTGCGAGAATGACCCATTCTCGCAGGCTGCCTTAAGCCAGGGTGCAAACATCTGGCACTGTGTTGAACTTCTAGGGTGCGAACTCTTCCTAAAGCATCGAAAAAGATGAATTCTTGATGCTTCTAGAAGAGAATCTTCTAGAAGGATGGGTTAGCATTCGAATGGTTATCCTAGTACTGGATTCCCTGATATTTTGGGATCATTCTTATCCAAGTAACTAATTCATTCTCTCCTATATATTGAGGTAATTCTCATGGAAAAGGTTAAGCAAGATTCATTGGAGAATTGGTGAAAGAATTGTGTGAAGGACTCAGCATTGAACAACAGCTTGGAGACTCTAGCAAGTCTATCAAGAGGATTTGATCTTCTTCATACAAGGATTGAGCAAGTGTGTGTGTCGGAGCCAAGGGCCATCGAAAGGAAGTCTGCGACATCAAGGCTTAGGTTGTAATATTTACTTTCCATTAATATGATACAGTGGCATGTCCCTTTCCCATAAAGCTATTTCCACTTTATTGTGTAATCCTTGATCATACGCATAGGTTAACTGTTGAATATATTTTGCTATCTTCACTTTGGTTGGTTTGTGTTGTCTTGGTCTTGGCTGCACGAGAGCACTGGAGTGAAGTGGGAGCAACAAAGACCATAGGAAGCGATAATAAGGTATGTTACTTGTTCTTGCCTCCTAATTAATTCAACAGTCAAAACTTAGGGAAAGAGTCATGTCCTGTCCTGTTTTGTTCTAGATCCAGGTGGATCTAGGGAGATCAATTAGTGTCTGCACCTACTGATTAGTCTGTTGACAATGTGCCACTCAAAATAACAGCCCACAGTCCCTCATTTCCCACATACATATCCCACCCCAGGAAGTGTGCCCCTTCTCTAGTCAACAATCCCTCGACTGCCCCACTTCCTTTCTGGGGCTTTAGCAACAAGCCAGACAGGAAGTCTCAGAGCCTTGTAGTTGTAGTTTAGCACCTTTGGGAAATCAATTCCCAACAATTTTTTCACCTAGAGAGAAATTGATCACGGGCTTGACAACCCGCCTCTTCAATATTCCATGGGCCCGACAACCTGATGCTTCAGTCCATCTCCCAAGCTAACCAGGTACAAAAACATGTATGAGTACGGACATGGTACTCGTTTAGGTACAAATACAGGTACAAGAAGGTGCGAAGGAAAACTCCATGAGTGCATGAATGATGATGGAATGATTGAATGAATGATGGGAAAATGAACTAAGTCCAAACTATATATATGCATGTTCCCAACTTGTCATGTTGGGAGCTACTTTGGCCCACTTGTCCCCATCTTTAGAACTTAGGATAAAATAATTATCCATACTTTATACTTTAAGGAATATTAATGTAATATTCCCTTTTGGCTTAAGCTCCCTAACTTAGCCCCTTTCCTTAACTTTTAGCCCCCCCTTTCCCTAACTAGTAGAATTTAGTCCCCCATACTCTTTTATCATGGTCGGTCTATGTGCAACAATGTATTTTACATTAATGATGAGACATATACAAAAATAGGCTCACTGGTCTTTAACATCTAGGCTCTCAAGCCTAATCATCACATAAGCCTTCTAGCTTATAATAAACTGGCTCACCAACCTATAAAACACAACATATACACCAAGACTCCCTGGCCTCAAAATCGTGCACACTTAAGTTTGTTGCGCGCAGTATCCTGGAATGTGCACACTTCATCATTTTACTGCGTAGTACATGTGTGCACTATACCATGGAAGGTGTATACAAAAATGATATCAAACAACTCATCAGCTTAAGTACTTTTGCATTTACATTTACAATTGGGTTCAGCCTAAGGGTATTACAATGAGGTTCCTAAAGGGATTATGGATGATGTAAATAGAGGATTGGGTTGTGTCTATTTTCATAAAAGGGTGGGGATGAATAACATGAAAATGATAGGAAGATATAATCCAAGTTTTTTAGTTCACATCTTGTGCTAAATATGATCAACAAAGCCATGGAGGGTATACTTGTGCTGGCCAAGAGACTTATGTAGATTCAATCCCAGAGCATCGACTAGTGTCTTCATGATATAGTAAAAAAAATCGACCAAATTCTTTTACAGAGACAATAATAATTGAGTGACTTGCCACAACATATACCAAATGCTAGTGAGGCCATAATTGTTTTTTATCAAGCCAATGACTGCATTAAAATATTCATTAAACAAGATCCCAGAAATGAGACTACAAAGAATGTTTAGAAGAATCTGACATGCACTGTGTAATGCCCCGTACTTTCAATTTAAGTATTAAATAATAAATAAATAGTCTTTATATAATATTTTTTTAAGCTAGTAATTGTTACCTTCTATTTACTAAAAAACCAACTAGTACAAAGCCATCCTCTTGATGTTGAAACTGGCAATAGAGGAAACCAACTCCGACACAAGGACTTAAGTACCAAAATAGGAGTGCAAGAATGGCCAAAAATTAAAATATGCATACAGAGAACAATGTTTATCGT
This sequence comes from Picea engelmannii, assembly GCA_009831015.1. NCBI lineage: Eukaryota > Viridiplantae > Streptophyta > Pinopsida > Pinales > Pinaceae > Picea > Picea engelmannii. The sequence continues at coordinate 194,728 of ML783728.1, forward strand.
TTGGACCAAAACTAAAACTAAAGAGACGAGAAATGTAATTAGAAGAGAAATGAGTGGAACCTGGCAAGTTGGTCTTCGTTCCCCTGGAGCATTCTCGCCACTTTGTTGTTGAGGAGGGGTTGGCCATACAAGAACTATTACATTCTACTGATGTCCTAGAAGTTGGTTGTAAAGAGCACTCAATTTAGTTTCCATTTTCTCCTAACGAAATCTTTGCTCTCCCATGTACCCGCGAAGGTTGAAAATGAGTTGTAATTGGTCATCGGATAAGTGGGAAGGCAATTCTTCCTTTCTCTGCATTGGAATCTGCGTGCTTTTCTGTTGAGTGTGATCATTCTCATGTCCCCTACTCTCTTCCATAGCAGGCTCATTGTTTTGCATTGAATCTACTAGGGGTTGCTTGGGGGATTCCTCATGATTTTGAGGAAGCTCTTCCTCGACCAACACATAACCCCATCGTTCCTCTCTTTATTGAATGTATGGTGAATTGCTATCTTCTTCGTGATAGTCCATGGGAAGCTTAACCAAATTAGAGCTACTTGAGGTAGGTGGCGTGCAACGTCTTTGTTTGTAAGCACCTTGAATAGTGTCGCTGACACGTTTTTACCGAGCTCGCTCTCTAGGAATATTGCAATCAAAATGCAGACTTGAAGAGTGAGTGAGAAGATGTCTGGTGTAATAAGAGAAAGAGGACCATGCGATGAAGAAGAACACGAGCTTCCTCCAAATAACAAGGGATGCAATGGAGAAAAAAATCTCGTGCATGCCTTTGTATACAAAAACCATCCCATTGTCCTATTCCTTAACTCTTACCATAATTGTTGCAATAATCTTCAGCGATTGAGTAGTACCAGAGCATCGGATTTGGATCATTGCCATACTCATGAAATTGAAGGTGTGAAGGAATAAAAATGCATAGTTATTAAAATATTATGTTGTTGCTAGTCTTGGGATGATGGAAGAACTCCAAGTGGCAGCTGTCGAAATACAGTGACAAACTGTCATACATGCAATTTTGACACCCCATTCGATGCTTAATATAACAAATCAAAATTAAAATAATAATAATAATAAAAAGATAATAAAATAACCAAGAAATTATAATAATAAAAAAGATAAAAATAAGAGAAATCACTAAAAAGGAATCAAAGAAAAGCTAAATTAAGAAAATGTTAAAAAAATTGCATGATTAATTACTTAATGACAAGTGTAACTCATGCATGGAACTTCTTTCATGGATGGGTAAGAATAATTTCATATAATGAAGGTGGAGAAAGAAGTGTGACATCTTTTGCTAGGGCATTTAATGGAAAGGCTTGGAAGCTGGCATAAGTAGTTCATTGAGGGCTCGAGGGATCTCAGTCGTGATGACTGAGAGGTTGGTTGGGAGGAGAGTCATCACCCACACTCTGTTGCGGCATGTTGGATCAAAGATTGGAGCGCACCAATTCGACATTCATAGTGTTGTAAGTAAGTTGATTCATTTAGCTCTCATGTAAGTTTCTCACCACTCACTCCTTCCGTGAATTATGTAATTAAGATTATTGTGTCTTTAGTTGATTCAATTAATGGTTGCAAATTGCTATGTTTATTTGTGCATATATATATATTAGAATTTGAGCCATTGTACATGGTATTAGAGCTTAGTTCTAACCCTTGAGGCCTATGAAGCCTTATGCAACCTCATGTAGAACATTATGCATGTATACATATGAGAGAGTTGATTTCCATAGAATTTAGTCTTGATACCTCATGAATATATTTATAGTCCATGTAAAGGTGTTAGCTTGGAAATAGTAATAGTGTAAATGATATTGTAACAAGAGCGAAAAAAAAAGGGGTTTTATATACAAGAAAGTTGTTAAATTGTGCAATGGATCTTAGTTATGCAAATGTTGGGCCTGATAGGGAAACACTTTCATGTTGTATACTTACCTTTTTTAGAGGGGTTGTCTTCACTACTAAGACTTTGTAGGTAGGAGTGTAAGTATTAGGGGCACACCATACATACATATATATATATATATATATATATATATATATATATATATATATATATATATATAAGTTGTCTTCACTACCAAGACTTTGTAGGTAGGAGTGTAGTGAAGACAACTTATATACTTACACTCCTACCTACAAAGTCTTGGTAGTGAAGACAACCCCTCTAAAAAAGGTAAGTATACAACATGAAAGTGTTGCCTATCGGGCCCAACATTTGCATAATTGTATATATATAGTGTGCAATCATGCCCATTTAAGCTTCTTGACCTCCAAAATGATCAAGAAATTTATCTCACATCGTACCGTATACAAATAAGTAAGAGGGGACACTTAAATAATGATAAGTTGATTTTCAAGAGTGGCATCTGAACTACAGAGGAGAGAAGACAAGATACGAATAAAGGTTTTGGTCCACAACCTAAAAGGGGCGGGTTCATTTTGGAGACGCTAAAATGGATTGATTGGGATTTCCAACTTTAGGGATTTTTCTTGTGTCTCTGAGTAAGCAGTCCGTCTAAAGGCCTATGTGTCTTTCCAAATAATATTATAAACAAAATATAAATATGTTAGTTTATATCTAAAGATGTATTTCAAATATGTTGATTGTTACATATGTGATACCATTATATAAAAGCTCTTGAAAATAAACTTCCACCACATAAGAGGTCTTCCAAATTTGGAAGATGTACAATTGATAAGCTGTCATTTGCATTGAAGGAAGAAGCCCTTACTAATTGAAGGGATATGAATGGAAATTTGATTCCAAACTCTCCAATTTTTTTTATGTTTTGTGAGTTATTAAATTGTATTAGCTTTATTATAAATCCTATGTTCAAAGACATTGTTTACGAATTGTCTCTATACTAAATTTAGTGAGTGGTGAAATTGTATCTACTTCATTGAAATTTTTAATATTAAATGTGTCGCTTACATGTATTGATCAAAGCACCATGTAATAATGTTTCACGCTCTTCCAAATTTAGTAAAGTGTTCTTCAAAACTTAGTTAAGGCCTAGTGGGATTCAAACATGCCTCTTGATCATAGGGAACAAGAACCCTAAACTTGTCATGGAGTGGGGGTGGGGGGAATAATAGAGAAAACTTAATACAATATTAGTTTTTATCTATTATTCCCCCACCCTCATAGTAAAGTGCTCTTCGAAACTTACTTAAGGCCTAGTGGGATTCGAACATGCCTCCTGATCACATGGAACAAGAACCCTAAACTTGTCATAGAGTCCATGCTCCTATACATTTGAACCCATGACACCATATTTGTATCTCAAGGTCATTCGACCCTAGAGCTGATGCAACTCTATAATGTAACCCCACAAATTTTTCTGATATAACATGCTTCTCATGTGACATAATCTTTCTATCCCATGGTTATATGAGCATCAATGTTCCAATCATAAAGCTCTTTGAAAACACATTGCCATTTTGACTTTCCAAAGTTTATTACTTATCATATAATACGTAAAGTTAATCATCACCGATTGGTAATAATTTTGTAGTTTAAAAAAAATCACGTGACTTTTGGTGGATACATAACCTTATTAGTCCCTGTTGAAGGCAAACTAGGGACTCTAGCATTCGATTCGGGGTTGACTTAGTATTAGTTTGGTGGTTGGATATATATTTTTTCGCAATGTGTAATGTTCAACATAACAAACTCCAAATTTTATTTTTTATATAATAAAAAAAAACTTTTCTTTGTAATCTCATTGGAGAAGAGATTTGATGTCTTATTGGGGGCTTCCCTACTCCCAGTGTTCTATTTTCCTAAGTTCACCTAAGTTTTGAATTTATTATAACTTTGACCTTAGTTTTGAATTTATTATAACTTTATTGAAAGTATAGAGCTTTGATAAAGTTTTGAGTTTATTATAAAGTTGTTAGATCATCTTTGGCTATGTTTAAGCTTCGTTCATAACTCTCTGACGGCTATATTAATACTTCTGCACAATCAAATGGTGGTTGAATTAACACTTTCTACATTGTAGAAAGTTGGTGACTAATACTTGTCAGTGACTAAATCAGTAGGTTGTTGATCTATACAATTCCAAAACCCTATCCTCTCCACCTTGCCCCCTCACGCCCTCATCTTCCTCTTCCCATCACTGCCTCATATTCCTCTGCCCATCACTGCCTCATCTACCTCTTCCCATCACTGCCTCATATTCCTCTTCCCATCATCTATCCTTGCACGACATTTAATAATAATTCAATTATTTTAGCGCACCACCGCCATCATCAACTTTCTCCATGGTTGGGGTACTTCTACATTGTATGCTTCATATTTGTGATTTTGTTACAATATACATATAGAATGCATCACCTGCTCACCTATTTGTTGAAGATACATCATTCTTCTGCTTGTTGAAGTTGTTTCTTGTGGGGTTGAAGTTGTTGCTGAAACTTTGGAGATCCTCAACCTGCACTTAAGGTACGAACTATCAGCTCTCACATACAATGATTTATTGTAAATCAAGAGCAATATTCAAGCTTTTGCAATAACCTTTTCTGGCCTATGTTCAAAGCATTTTCTTTCTCTCAGCTCATTTGTTTGTTGAAGATACATCACCCTTCTGCTCGCTAAAGTTGTTGCTCGTGAGCTGAAGTTGTTGCTGAAACTTTGGAGATCCTCAACCTGCACTTAAGGTATGAACTATCAGCTCTCACTTACAGTGATTTATTGTAAATCGAGAGCAATATTCAAGCTTTTGCAATAACATTTTCTCGCATATGTTCAAAGCATTTTCTTTCTCTAATCATCTTTTTCTCCTCTACCAACGTATTGTTGTCATGCTCTATTCACACATCTTCAGTTTTACAATCCTAGTTATCACTACATATGTAAGTAAAAAATTTACAATCTTCATTAGCTACAGGTATATAGTTGAGGGTAAATATGTATGTATAAAAAATTACAATGCAAAAGAAACACCTTCACTATTTGTAGTCACAAGGAGACTTCTGAAGGGAAATAAAGGCACAAATCAATTATCACTTACAATATTTCAAATACAAATAAAATTCAACAACAATTAGCACAATGATAAGGGGAAGGAACTCCGTGATGGACAAAAATTGGTGTAATAGCTTGCCAATGTGTAAATTGCAACCGTGCACATCGAAGGCACTAGAAGCAATTTAAAATTCAAATAAAATATGGGATCTCAACATCTTGTGCAATCAACACGTTTTTGGAAGAACACAAAAATCTACATTATTGAAAACACAAAATCCAAACATGGATCCATACACACACACTTTTGAGGGTACTACTGTAATTTACATGATTTTTTTTCTGAAGCTGGAAAAACTCAAGGTTCAAACAAAACTCCATGCTTATCAGGCGCCCACATTCTCAATCTGTCCTGGAAGGTCCACCCTAACCTATTGCTAATATTTGATCACCAAGGTCTAACCCTTTACTCGATTTTAACATAACATGTCAAAAAATTAATTTACTACCCATGACACACCCATAACTGTTAAATTTGGCAGCATCGACAGTCATTCTCCAATGAGAGGCCATATGGGCCACCCTGAGGCTAGCCAAGGAGATTTGGAGAATCAACCAGTCTTTTGAGGTATTGAAAAAATCTAGGGGGAACGTATAACAACGTATGAGTCTAATTCAAATTTCAGGGGGGAACATACAAACTCTGTGAGCATAGACAGTCTAGTGCAAAAGTCAGGGGGAACATAGTAACTTTGTGAGCATAGATAGACTAGTGCAAAAGTCAGAGGGAACATACAACCTCTGTGAGCCTAGTCAAGCCTTGTGAGCCATGAGCAAAAGTCAAGGCATCTAGCAAAAGTTAGGTTGAATATAAAATTCCTATGAGCTAGAAACAAACTATATACCTAATATTGAAAATGATATAAATGTATTGATCTAGTGCAATTGGCACAGGGGCAGACCCAGGGTTCAACGCTCAAGAGTGCACCAAAAAAACCCTAACTACCATCCCTTTCGGCAACACCTACGAAGCAGATGAAGTCTCACTCGAGTTAGAGGCAGGGGTGGTTGCAGGACTTCAATGTCTGCAATCGTAGCCGGGACACAGATCTTTGATTGTAACACCTTAACAAATCACTTAGCAATATATATCATCAATATTTAACTAGTATTTACTTCGCAGATAAAACCCTAATTACAGAGCATTGTAGTATTTAACCAGATCTACTATATTCAAGCACTAAGCACATCCACATAGGCCAGATCTAGTATTCATCCATGCTATTAAGCACATAGCATTAACATATCTATCTACCATTCATCTATATCAAAGCACTAATCAAGTTAACATATAAACAAATCAATACATCGCACAAAGCAGAGCAACACAACATGTACGTGGTTCACCCCCACCCTAGGGCTATGTCCACCAACTCTTTGTCTTCTTTATTAGCTTCTTCAATCAATTACATGCACAGAGCCACAAAAACTCTACTCCATAGAGGATAGGAGATCTGAGCACCTCTTTAGATCCTCCTTCCCCGGGCTAGGTTACAGCACTAAGCCTTTTCTCAATCTCCTACACTCGCTTGCACTTAGCTCTGCAAGCCTCATACAGTATGCACAAAAGCAATCTCTACTCAGCACTTATCACTTTCGATCACACAGATCGAACTACTTCCTACATCGCTCAGCCTTCTATTTATACTTTACAAAATAGGACTAAGCATGGGTAAACCCATGGGCCAACATCCCCATACCCGTTACATAATACCGAATCCCAAAAAGGGGCTGAGATCCCGCGATCTTCGCTTCTTCTTGCGCTCCGCCTTCGACAGCCTGTCGAAGTCACGAAAATAGGTCTAACGTGACCAAGGATCCTCAAAACTTGGTCAAGGGCCAACAAGTGTGTTGGCACGTGTAACATTATCCACCATGAATAGAATTTAGAATTGCCTTGTAAAGAGTCAAGTTGTAACTGAAGTCTCAAGTCTAGTTCTATTTTAGAACTAAAGTGTAATGTTGAGTTGTAATTGAAGTCTTAAGTCTAGTTCTATTTTCGAACTAAAGTGTAATGTTGAGTTGTAACTGAAGTCTTAAGTCTAGTTCTATTTTCGAACTAAAGTGTAATGCTGAGTTGCAATTGAAGTCTTAAGTCTAGTTCTATTTTAGAACTAAAGTGTAACGTTGAGTTGTAACCGAAGTCTCAAGTCTAGTTCTCTTTTCGAACTAAAGTATACCAGTCTCAAGTCTAGTTCTATTTCCGAACTAAAGTGTAATGTTGAGTTGTAATTGAAGTCTCAAGTCTAGTTCTATTTTCGAACTAAAGTATACCAGTCTCAAGTCTAGTTCTATTTTCGAACTAAAGTATACCAGTCTCAAGTCTAGTTCTAATTTCGAACTAAAGTATGAAGCTGAGTTATGATTAAAGCATGCAAACAAGTTACTTTTTCAAGCCTCTCCTCTTCTCCTCTTCAGCCTATATAAGTAGAGGTCAACCCCTCTCTTCAACACAATTTTGACATGTAGGTTAAGGGAGAAGCAATAGAGGAGCATATCAATGATAAAGAGGCAGCATACCCAAGCAACATATCAGTGTTGTATATCAACAATAGAGATTGCATATGAGAGGCATATATCAACAACATATCAGTGTTGTATATCAACAATAGAGGCAACATATCAGAGGTGTATTTCAGCGAGGTCTCTTAGGTCTTTGTCAGGTCAAAGTCATCTTGACAAG
>ML783728.1:202492-243372 GCA_009831015.1 Picea engelmannii
GTGGATATTTGTAAGTGATCTTACATTATTAATGCAATAAAGGAATATTGTTTGTTGGGGTTTTTCTCCCTGTACAGGGTTTCCCCAGGGTATATGTGTTGTTGATGTGCATGCTTACTTATCTACATAGTTATTTCTATTCGGTTATGATTTGGTATTGTTGAAGTGTATTAAGCTGGAATCAAAGTGTTGAAGAAAATAAAAGAATTAATCGACATAAGAAATCAAGCTCATAATTTAAAATGGTATCAGAGCTTAGGGTGTGTTAAACGTGTTGAAGTACAACAACAGGTACACACATATTCAAGCTAGCTTGATTAATTTTCCAGTGTGAATTCCATGGCATCCTCCATTTCAGTAAGGGCCGAGGATAGGCTTGAAGGAGCTACCAACTTCAATGTGTGGAAGCTCCGGATAACAAATATCTTGCAAGAGCATGATCTTGAACAATATGTGACCACAGTGGCGGAGGAACCCACAAATAATGTAGGAAGAGCGACCTTCAAGAAGATTCAAGCAAAGGCCAAGCGAATCATCTTTGACTCAGTAAAAGACAGTATAATGCCTACAATGACTTCATTGATGACTGCGAAGGACTGTATGGATACCTTGGTGAATCTGTATGAGAAATAAGCTCCATGTCAGAAGAGGACACTTAATCACATGCTTAAGTATTTGAAGATGGAGAAAGGTGAGTCAGTGGCATGTTTTTGTTCCTGGATAGCCCAGATCACAGATCATCTTTTGGTCACAGGGGTGATAGTGGATGATGATGATTTAGTGCAGGCCATTTTTTACGGTCTTCCTTCTTCATGGGAGACCTTCTTATCCAGTGTAAGTGGGAGAGAGATTCAACCCACATTTGAGAGGTTATGGCATGATTGCCTCCAAGAGGAGAGTCACACAACTACCAGGAGCGAGCCAATGAAAGAACAACACTCAACCCTAACATCAAGATTCAAGGGAAATAAGAAAGGCACTTTCCAAAAAGGCTCTCAGAGGAATCCAAACACCAAAGGTACATTCAAAGGAAAGAATATTGATACATCTAAGATTACATGCTTTAGTTGTAATAAGTTGGGTCATTTTGCTAAAGATTGTTGGTTTAGAAAGAAATATCCAAGGAAAGGGAAACATCATGCCTCAACTGCTGAGGATGATGAATCCAAAAGAAATCAGAAATTTCCTTCTAATGAGAAAGAAAATAGAAAAGAATATTACTTGGTTTCAGCCTTATCCAGTTCATTTTTCACGGGGCCGAAAACTTGGTTAGTAGACAGTGGTGCATCAAAGCACATGACAGGGTACAAGGATATCCTCTTAGATTTCGAGACAAAATATTTTGCAGAGCATGTTGAGCTTGGGGATGACAAATGTTACAAGGTAGAGGGAGTAGGCTCTATCTCCTTCAAATTGGAAACTGGGGCTAGACTTCATGTTGATGAAGTATTATATGTTCTAGGGCTCAAGAAGAATCTACTATTAGTTGCAACCCTTGAGGACAAGGGATATTGGGTGATCTTCAAGGACGAGAAGGCACTACTATGGGCTAAAGGTAGCCACTTAAGTACATCAGAATCCAATGGAACTCGTAGTGGAGGACTATACACCGTGTCAGGACAATCAATCCAGGAATTGGCTCATGATGCGACTAGCTCCAGCGAGTTGTGGCACAAAAGACTTGGACACCTTCATTACAAAGCTCTTCCATATCTACAGAACATGGTATGTGGCATGCCCTCTATTTCTCTTAGTAAAAATGAAAGTTGTAAGGGCTGCATGATAGGTAAAAATATAAAGAAATTATTTCCTAGCAGTGACAACAGAGCTCAGGGAATCTTAGATCTGGTTCATTCTGATGTATGTGGTCCCATGTCATCTCACTCACTCAGTGGTTGTTTGTATTATGTCATTTTTATTGATGATTACTCAAGAAAATGTTGGATATATTTCCTTAAAGCTAAAAGTGACACATTTGATAAATTCAAAGAGTATAAAACCTTTATTGAAAAGCAGGTAGAGAAACACATCAGAATCCTTAGAACAAACAATGGAGGAGAGTTTGAATCTCTCCAGTTTGAGGATTTCTGCAAGTCAACAGAAATCAAGAGACAATTGACTGTGCCATATAACCCTCAACAAAATGGAGTTGTTGAGAGGAAAAACAAGACAATTTGTGAGGCAGCGAAAGCAATGATGTTTGGCCAAGATCTGCCAAATTCTTTATGCACAAAAGCTACCTCCACTACAGTTTATATTCAGAACAAGTGTCCACTTGCTATCTTGAAGGACAAGACTCCTGAAGAGGTCTTCTCAAGGATGAAACCTGAAGTAGAGCATCTAAGGATATTTGGGTGTCTTGTATATATTCATGTCCCTAAGGAAAAGAGGACAAAGATGGAACCCTCAGGAAAGAAAGGGTCTTTTGTGGGATATTGATCCAGGTGGATATTGGTGGCCACCCACCTTTTCCAGCTGGCTCAAAACAACTTTCTAGCAAATTTGATAATTTACTATTTTTAGCAGTTTTTCGGGTCGTGAACTTCCGGAGCTGTTTTGAGGTACTAAACAATGTTTTTAGGGCATGTTGTGGTCGCAACATGTCATGATGGAATTTTGTGCAACTGTTGTAGTCCCGGGCTAGATCTTTCCAATGGGCTATCATACGCATAAAACGAAGATCGTATGCAAAAGTTACGACCTCGGGAAGTTGATGTACTAACTTACCCAAACGGGGCCCACATGACTTTTGGCGCTTCATCTCCTAGGGTTAGGTTTTTGGATGTTTAGGGTTTTTGAAACTCCTGTTTATTGTAAAAATGCCTTGAGATCCTCGTTGTAATGATTTTCTTGTGAATGAGTGCAGCCATCACATCTCTTCTCAGAGATAAGCCACCACCATTACACCAAGCTTGTTTTTCGCTGCATTTTACAGTTTCAACTTATTTCCTTATTGTATAGAAAACCAGTTTTACTATACCTCTGTTATTCTGTGTTAAGCATCTGGTAATAATCTATAGTCATTTCGTTCTGCTCATAAAACTGGATCAGTGGTATCAGAGCGGTCTGCTCCTTGTTTTCTTAATGCATGTCCCCAATGAGGTCGGAGTACAAAGATTTGGGTCTCAAGCTTGTTTGTCTTGAGGACAAAATCTCTCGCACACCCAAGCAACCTCTCATGGAAGGAGAAAATAAAGATGATGGGACAAGAGATCCTTTCAAACTATTGATTAAGGAAGCCCTCACGCAACAAAGGAATGAGATGATGGATAATTTCGTGCAAATCCTTCAACGACTACCAACAGGCAACACATCTTCTTCGAGCGGAGGCACCACCCCCTTCAAGGTACAAATAAACTTTGATATTCCTATATTTGAAGGTCATATGCATATGCTGTAGACAAGTGGTTGAATCTACTAGAAGGGTATTTCTTTGTCCATAACTTTTCAAATAGAGAAAACATTACTTTTGCGCTCCTCAAAGTCGTTCCCCATGTCAAAGATTGGTGGGAAACTTTATGTGAGCAAAAGGAAATAGAGGAACCCTCGTTATTTACAGTCAAGGCCACCTGGGAATCCTTCAGGGATTCTATTAAGGAACAATACTACCCTATCGGAAGTTATGACAACTTGTATACCAAATGGACCACACTGCGGCAAGAAAGAGACCAAGTAGTGCCGGATTTCACAAATATCTTCCATACCTTGCGCACCAAGCTGGGTATCAAAGATTCGGAGAGACATCTGGTGCTAAAGTATCTTGGTTCTCTGCATAGATACATCCAGACTGAAATGGAATTTTTGTACATCTCATCCTTGGGCGCGGCCTACTGATATGTCGTTAAAATCGAGTTGAAGCTCAAACAAAAGACGCTACAATTTGGGCTGGGGAACCCCTCACAACAAAAGCCAAGAAAGGACAGCCCCAACCCACAGAACAAAGGACAGAGCAAAGATGGACAGTATCAGGACAACTAGTCCAAGCCGCAAGAAAAGAAGGACACTGGAAAGACAAAGAAATATACTGGGAAGTGGTGCAACTTCCATAAGATCCCTCGGCATAACACTATTGACTGCCGCTCAAAGAAGACACTGGTAGCCGAAGTGAAAGCCTCTGAATCAGATGCGGGTTCTGACTTTGAGTTAGAACCAGAAATGGGAAGACGGATCATGAACGCGGAACCTAGTGCCACTGTTGCTACCACCAAGCTCCAGCATGGTGAACCAGACGAGCTAGAAGAAGGAGAGCACCTCTTTCATTCACAGATGTGGGTAAAAGGCACCCCACTACACTTCATCATTGATAGTGGTAGCAAGAAGAACCTCATCTCAGCAGAGGTCATCAAATGGCTAGCCCTGCCAACAACGCCACACCCACAACCCTACACCATTAGATGGCTCCGCCAAGGAAGCGATCTACATGTCAGCCAACAGTGTCGACTATCGTACAACATCAAGCCCTTAAAAGATGAGGTATTGTATGATGTTGCTCCTCTCGAAGTTTGTGATGTTCTTTTGGGCCAACCTTATTTATGGAAATGTCATGCTATATATGAGTCTAAGCCTCGTAGTGTTATTATTACTTTGAACAAGAAATTGTACAGGATACCCGAGGTTGTCCCACCTAGTGCTATTTCCTTGATCTCTGCTAAGAAATGTAGGAAGGTCATCTCTCAAATGGGGAAGTTTGTCTTCTTCATGATTCGCTCTTAGAATGAGAGAAAAATCAAAGCCACATCCAAGGTCTCTGTGGCTGAGCTCTCCACACAGTAGAAGTAAGTAGATAAGGTCGTGGAAGAATACTCGAATATCTTCTCCTCACCTACCAGGGTACCTCTGCACTGCCAGGTCAAGCACCCTATCGATCTTACCCCTGGTGCATCGCTGCCCAATGGGCCAGTCTATCGCTTCTCTCTGTTAGAGAATGAGGAGATCAAGCGACAGATCAAAGAATTGCTCCACAAGGGTCACATCTGTCCTATCTCATCACCTTGTGGGAGCCCAATCGTACTGGTACAGAATAAATATGGAACCTGGCGACTTTGCATTGATTATCGGGCTCTGAATAAAATCACAGTCAGAAACCAGTACCTGATTCCCCGAATCGACGACCTCCTTGATCAACTCATGGGGGCCAAATACTTCAGTAAGATTGATCTAAAGTCTGGCTACCACCAAGTCCTGATAGAATAGATAGATGTATGGAAGACCACCTTCAAGTCAAAGGAAAGCCTTTTTGAATGGTTGGTCATTCCCTTTGGTCTGATAAACGCTCCACCCACTTTCATGAGGATGATGGACGATATCCTGTGACAACTCACCAATACTTTTGTAGTGGTGTGTCTTGATGACATTCTCATTTAAAGCAAGACTTGGGCCGAACACTTGCAGCATATTCAGCAGGTTCTCCACACCTTGCGGCAACACAAGCTACACACCAACTTGGAAAAATGCTCCTTCGGCATGGACAGGGTCCATTACCTAGTCTACATCATTGATCAACATGGAATACATGTGGATCCAGCCAAGATCCAAGTCATCCATGACTAGCCAGCCCCAACCACACTCACTGAGCTTAAGAGCTTCTTGGGCCTTGCCAATTTCTATCGCAGGTTTGTGTTGGGATTCTCCCATATTGCATGGGCCCTCAACCAAATAACCAGGGGTGGTGGTAAGGAAAAATTTGTGTGGGGTCGGCCCCAACAATAAGCGTTTGATGATTTGAAGCAGTGCTTGTGCTCAACCCCAGTACTTTCACTACCAGACCTGCAGTAGCCCTTTGAGATTGAGACTGATGCTTTAGACTATGTTGTGGGTGTCGTTCTGACGCAACACAACCACCCTGTGGCCTATCATAGTGAGACACTATCAAATGTTGGCCGTAAGTAACCTACTTATGACAAATAAATGTACTCCATTGTGAAAGCCTGCCGCCAGTGGAGACATTACATTCTTAGGAGGGAGACAGTCATCCACACTGATCATAAGCCACTACAGTTCATGCAAACACAAGGAAAATTGCATAATGACTGCCATCAAAAGTGGTCCACATACTTGCAACAATTCCACCTCAACATCAAGTATAAAATAGGAAGCACCAACCACGTCACTGATTGCCTTAGCAGACCACCATTCATGACACTCACCATAGTGTTAGACTCCTGCGGCCATGAGACCTCTGGATGGCCCCAACTCTATGAGACAGACCCGAAATTCGCCACCACCTACCAATTGTTGGGTGCAAAGGCAGTTGTCGATAATTTACATCTTCAAGATGGGTTGTTGTGTCGTCTGGGCCATATATGTGTTCCCTCAAGTGAGCGAGTGAAGCTAATCTGGGAAGCCCACTACAACCGGGTGGAAGGAAACTTCGGCATCAAAAAGACAATGGCGATTCTACAAAAACATTTCTACTGGCCGAAACTTCGACAGGAGGTCAACAAGTACACCCCTCTTCCTACTCCTCACAGACCATGGGAATCCATCTCAATGGGCAACATGTCAGGCCTCCCGTCCACCAAGCGAGGAAATGACTGTGTTTTTGTGGTTGTCGATCGCTTTTCTAAGATGGTGATTCCGGTTGCTTGCAAGAAGAGCATCACAACAGAAGCCACTACCAAGCTCTTCTTTGAACGAGTCTGGGTACATTTTGGAATCCCACAAACCATTGTCTCAGATGAGGATAGTCAATTTCTTAACACATTTTGGTCGAGCCTCTGGTCACTTCTGGACACCAAGCTCACCAAATCCACAGCCTTCCACCCTCAGACAGATGGCCAAACCGAGGTCGTAAATCGAATGATCGTGCATATCCTGCACATGTATAATTCCAAGCACCCTCACACATGGGATGAGAGTCTTCCCTATGTCCAGCATAACTACAACCGAGCCCTGCATAGCTCAACCAGCCACAGCCCCTTTCAGGTGGGGTTGGGATTCCAACCATTGGGTCCCATAGATGTTGCACTTCCCCTTGCAGTCACCTTGACCAACTCCTCTCCTGCTCCAACTGAGGCTGACAAAGCCACCCAGTTCATTGAGAGGATCCAACACATCCCCCAACAGGTTCAGGATATCCTACAGAAATCCAATGACAAGTACAAGCAGCGCCATGATCGACATCGGGTTCCACATAAGTTTCAAGTCGATGACAAAGTTTGGTTGCACTTGCAGAAAGAACGCCTTACAGGACCCCATCATAAGCTTCACCCACTCCGTTATTGGTCGTACACCATCACCAAGGTCATGGGGGATAATGATTTTGCGCTCAACATTCCTCCTTTCCTTGGCCTGCACCCAGTGTTCAACGTGGACCTCCTTCGGCCTTATTTCCCACCATTACTGGACACCTCAGACGTAGCAGAACAACTGACACCAACATAGCTCAACCCTGACTACATACAACAGGCATCCAATGATCATATTGTTGACACACAGATCAAGGGCACTCGACAACAAAGGATCCAGCTTTATCGAGTCATCAAAGCAGGGTAGCTCCTGCACCAAGGCATGTGGCTCACCCGGGGACAAATTCAACAAACATTTTCTCATATGATGGGGGAACTCAACGCAATGGAGACCATTGCTTCCTAAGGATGGAGGATTGATCCAGGTGGATATCGGTGGCCACCCACCTTTTCTAGCTGGCTCAAAACAACTTTCTAGCAATTTTGATAATTTACTATTTTTAGCAGTTTTTCGGGTCCTGAACTTCCGGAGCYGTTTTGAGGCCCTAAACGATGTTTTTTGGGATATGTTGTGGTTGCAAAGTTCCATCATGTAATTTTGTGTAACTGTTGTATTCCTTGKCTAGATMTTTCCAATGGGTTATCATACGCCTAAAACGGAGATCGTATGAAAAAGTTACAACCCCGGGAAGTTGATGTACTGACTTACCCAAATGGGGCCCACATGACTTTTGGTGCTTCATCTCCTAGGGTTAGGTTTTTGGATGTTTAGGGTTTTTGAAACTCCTATTTATTGTAAAAAGGCCTTAAGATCCTCATTGTAATGATCTTCTTGCAAATGAGCGCAGTCGTCACATCTCTTCTCATAGATAAGCCACCACCATTCCAACAAGCTTGTTTTCCGCTGCATTTTACAGTTTCAACTTATTTCCTTATTGAATAGAAAACCAATTTTACTGTATCTTTGTTATTCTGTGTTAAGGATCTGGTAATAATCTATAGTCATTTCGTTCTTCTCATAAAATCTGGATCAGATACAATGAGAACACCAAGGCTTACATGATTTATGTACCAGGTCAGATGAAAACAGAGGTAAGCAGAGATGTGACTTTCTATGAGGAAGCCACTTTTAAGAAATCCAGAGAGCTTCAGCAAGAATCAAAAGCAGTTCAACTAACTTCACCCTCTTCTAAAAATGAAGAGACAGATGATCAGAGGGAGGAACCTCGTGAAGGGCCAAGTAATGAACCCCTAGAAGCTGTTGAAGTGTTAAAAAAAAATTTTGAAGAACCTCCAGCCAAAAAGAAGCCAGGGTGGCTTAAATAAATAGTGTGGGAAGCAGAAAGGATAACTGCTCCCAAAGGAACTTTTAGGGAAAGGAAGAGGCCTCATAGGTTTGGAGGCTATGTTGCACTGATGATCAACATTAGTGATGTGGAACCTTCTTCATTTGAAGAAGAAGATAAATTACAAGTATGGAAGGATGTCATGCTTGAGGAATACATGTCTATTATAAAGAGCAATGTTTGGGACATTGTGCCGAGGCCAAAAGACAAATCAGTGGTTTCTTCCAAATGGATCTATAAGATCAAACATGCAGCTGATGGAAGTGTGGAAAAGTTCAAAGAAAGATTTGTAGCCAGAGGCTTCACTCAGAAAGAGGGAATCGACTACGAAGAGACTTTTGCCCCTGTAGCCAGGTATACCTCCATTCGAACTATTATTGCTTTAGCTTTCGTTCTTGATTGGAAGCTACATCAGATGGATGTAAAAACAACATTCTTGAATGGAAAGATTGAACAAGAGGTCTTTGTGGAACAACAAGATGGTTTTGTACTGCATAACAAAAGCACTCATGTATGCAAGCTAAGGAAGGCCTTGTATGGTCTTAAGCAGGCTCCCAGAGTTTTGTATGACAAGATTGATGGCTTTCTTAAAAGCCTGGGATTTTAGAAAAGTGATGTTGATGCAAATCTGCACTTCAAGGTAAGAGGTAACCAACCTATTATACTAATCATGTATGTTGATTATCTCTTTCTAATAGGAGATGAAGGGATAATAGCCTAGTGTAAGAGGGAGCTAACCTCAGAATTCGAGATGAAAGACTTAGGCTTGATGCATTACTTCCTAGGATTGGAAGTATGGCAAAGACAGGGAAAGATATTTCTGATACAAGGAAAATACACAGTGGATGCACTAAAGAGGTTTGGTATGATGGATTGCAAATCCATTTCTACTCTGATGATTACCAACACGAGGAAGCTGCATGATTCTGATACAGGTTCAGATTTGGTCGATCCCACCATGTATAGGTAGTTGATTGGATCATTGATGTACATGATCCACACTAGGCCAGATATATGCTATGAAGTGATTGCAAGGAGTCAGTTCATGACTGAACCGAGATAGAGACACTGGGTGGCAGCAAATCACATCTTGAGATATCTCAGAGGGACCATTACTTATGGTCCGAGATATACATCTAGTGGTGGTTTATTTCTGCATGGGTATGCAGATGCTGACTGGGCAGGAAACCCAATGGATCATAAGAGTACTTCTGGATACGACTTCAGTTTAGGATCCGCTATGATCTCTTGGTCAAGTCGGAAGCAGGGATCCATTGCACAGAGTACAACAGAGACTGAGTACATTGTAGCAAGTGATGTTATCAAGGAAGCAATATTACTCAAAAAATTGCTTTATGGGTTGTTTGGTGACAAGCTCGAGATGATCGTGGTTCACTGTGATAATCGAAGTTGCATAAAATTGACAGAGAACCCGATACTTCACGACAAGTCAAAACATATTGACATGAGGTACCACTACATCTGAGACTTGGTCCAGAGAAAAATTGTAAAGTTACAATACATAGCCACGAGCGAGCACATAATTGATATCCTGACCAAGCCTCTGACCTCGAGACAGTTTTTGCAGCTGAGAGGCAAGCTTGGTGTGGCTGAGAATGACTCCCTTGTTGAGAGGGAGTGTTAAATTTGGCAGCATCGACAGTCATTCTCCAATGAGAGGCCATATGGTCCACCTTGAGGCTAGCCAGGGAGATTTGGAGAATCAACCAATCTTCTGAGGTATTGAAAAAAGCCAGGGGGAACGTACAACCTCTATGAGTCAAACCAAAAGTCAGAACAAACAAGATGCTATGTGAGTCTAATTCAAAAGTCAGGGGGAACGTACAACCTCTGTGAGCTTAAACAGTCCAGTGCAAAAGTCAAATGGAATGTACAACTTCTATGAGCACAGACAGACTAGTGCAAAAGTCAGGGGGAACATACAACCTTTGTGAGCCTAGTCAAGCCTTGTGAGCCATGAGCAAAAGTTAGGTTGAATATAAAATTCCTATGAGCTATAAACAAACGATATTCCTAATATTGCAAATGATATAAATGTATTGATCTCGTGTGTTGGCACGTGTAACATTATCCACCGTGAAGAGAATTTTGAATTGCCTTGTAAAGAGTCGAGTTGTAATTGAAGTCTCAAGTCTAGTTCTATTTTAGAACTAAAGTGTAATGTTGAGTTGTAACTAAAGTCTTAAGTCTAGTTCTATCTAAGAACTAAAGTGTAACGCTGAGTTGTAACTGAAATCTTAAGTCTAGTTCTATTTTCGAACTAAACTATAATGTTGAGTTGCAACTGAAGTCTTAAGACTAGTTTTATTTTCGAACTAAAGTGTAATGTTGAGTTGTAACTGAAGTCTCAAGTCTAGTTCTATTTTCGAACTAAAGTATACCAATCTCAAGTCTAGTTCTATTTTCGAACTAAAGTGTAATGCTGAGTTGTAATTGAAGTCTCAAGTCTAGTTCTATTTTTGAACTAAAGTGTAATGCTGAGTTGTAATTGAAGTCTCAAGTCTAGTTCTATTTTCGAACTAAAGTATACCAGTCTCAAGTCTAGTTCTAATTTCAAACTAAAATATGAAGCTGAGTTATGATTAAATCATGCAAACAAATTACTATTTCGAGCCTCTCCTCTTCTCCTTTTCAGCCTATATAAGCAGAGGTCAACCACTCTCTTCAACACAATTTTGATATGCAGGTTAAGGGAGAATCAATAGAGGATCATATCGGTGATAAAGAGGCTGCATACCAAAGCAACATATTTTTATGTTTATCATTAGCTATCAATCCATCATGGTAGTTATCTGTATCTTTTTCATTTACATATTTGAATTGTATTGCATTGGAACCAGGAGCATGCACATTTTGTGTTTTCCACACAATTACAAAGTAGCATAAGATAAGTAAAGCATTATAATGATTCAAAATTTGATGAGAGCCTCATTCCACTCAAAGAATTAAAAATCATGAATGATAGTTTCTATACCATCTTCCAACTAAAATGATTCATCTGTCTGAACTGCCTCCTCTCGTGCACTGCAATAGGTCGCTCTCTGGTGGGTCTATTTTCCAACAACCTCCACAACTCTGGTGCAAGCTCAATGCTGCTTCCAACGTCCTACTTTTGGGTCCTCGGAGCCAGTCGATGAGGTGGAAGCAAAACCCTTCCTTCATTCTAAGAAACTTATTTCTTTCTCTAGTTCTTACCCTTAGCCTGAAGACTTGGGCCGCACGCGCATGAATGAAGGTGTACATGCATCGTCGTCGCTCCCTGGTGCAAGTCGACCCTAGATTTTTCTTTTTCCTTCCCCATCCCTCCTGCGTAAGGTGGGTCAACTAGCCTTCTTTAGACCCATCCATGATTAGTTCCTGCATAAGAAATGAAGAGGAACACCCTTCCGACCACACACCAAAGGTTGGTAGGTGTTACTAAGAATGGTCCAAGTTATTCAAATCCAGAATGCAAAACAACTCATGAGTCTCTTATTCAAAGGTTTGTTTCAATCACTTTGTCATAGAAAGGTAGATCCATTTCCATCACATCTGAACACT
Source organism: Picea engelmannii (assembly GCA_009831015.1). Classification (NCBI taxonomy): domain Eukaryota; kingdom Viridiplantae; phylum Streptophyta; class Pinopsida; order Pinales; family Pinaceae; genus Picea; species Picea engelmannii. Next base: position 214,587 of record ML783728.1, read on the forward strand.
TGTTCTCCATGCAACGTACAAAGCCCCAACTAGTGAATGCCTTCACACGAGGGGTTGTAGCTCCAAGAACAACCATGTTATGTACTCACCATGCAAAGGATGAAAGCCCCAACTATCGAATTCCTTCACACAAGGGCGCATGTCTTCTATCAGTTAGTTTAGACCTTTCCATCGGGCCTTTTGAAATTCGCATACCATGCTATTTTGACACTTGTGGTCAATTAGGTTTTGACTTTAGTTTTATCATTTTATTTATTTATTTTTCAGATTTTTTTTTTTATAATTAATATGCATGTATTTAAATTCTACAGAAGCTTGAGTGTGACTTTTAAGAACATAACCATTCAAAATAACTCACACTGTCACCTTAAATTTGATAGTTTCACTTTCGTCAAAGTTTCTTAAATTCGATAGTTTCACTTCCCTCCCTCAAAGTTTCCAACATTACAATCTCTTCTTTCTGGGGTAGTCGAAACATGGATGGAATACATCTTCAATCGCCAATGCCCTAGTGAAGTTCAAACCCATGTCTGACCTCCATCCAAGCAAAGTATAGAGGGTTTTCCGCTAGTAAAGGATTTACATCTATATAGGAAGCAACCGAGCAAAGGGATGTTATGGGCTATGTGTCTCGATCAGAAACATAAGAATCTATGTCTGGATCTGCTAGAAGGTATGCTACGTGAGGTTCTTCAACCCTTGATTATGGTGTTTCTGGAGAAATAATTGTAATAGATGTTGCTCGCTCTGGAAATGGAAGTAATGTCAGGCAAGGTAGCGACCTTGGACCAAGATTGGGAACTGAAAGGAGCTCCACTGGCTCTGATGGAAGGGAAGCTATTGGTTCCTCAATGGCATGTGGTAACGACCTTCCACATTTCAATAAACTCACCATCTAATTTTCTTTGGATATATAGTTTTTCAAGTAATTATCAAATATATAATTTTACATAAGTATCAATGCCAATCCTTAAAGCTAATTAACAATGGTTTTTCTCTTTTTTTTTTTCTGAAAAAACAAGTGATGACTGTGTATCTACACAAAGATGTTCAAACCTAAGCGTGCAGAATATTAACTGTGGACCTGGTTGTGGTATCAGATATTATGTAAAATTTTGATAGAGTTAATTGTATTATGAGCATTATACATTTAATAATGTTACATCGTACGTTTTGTTTAGTTTCATCTTACGTCACTTGATGCCTTGCAAGTCCATTCAGTCGAAATAAAGAATGAAGTCTTCAATATTGAACGCTCCCATAGTAGCTGATAACTCTCCTAATATATGTTTAAATCCTTTACCATCAGTTCCCAAGTCATAGTTAGAGACTTTCCTCCTGGCCAGTATTCACAAAATTACATTGGAGGAAAAGGTGAAGATGACCTTGCTCACATTCACAACAATTGTTCCATTCTGGCTTTCCTCCCAAATGGACTGGATCATCACGGACACCTCTTCCTCTTGCACATGTTTCAAGGACACGATTATCTTAGCGGTAAATAGTTCCAACATGCAAATCTTTCTCACTTGTCTCCAATAATGTCCATAGAGAGACAATATCATACCCTTCAAATTGTAGGATAAGTACTTCCCAGCTACAGTTGTAGGTCGGTTGGAAAATATGGAATCGATTTTCAAAAAGTGTTTGGCTATATTGAAAGAAGAGATGACCACAGTGGGGATGGAGCCCAAGCGGAGAAACATAAGGGCACCATATTTGTCAGTAAGGTATTTCAGAGCACAATGAACAAGCTTTTTCATTTGGTGGAGATTTCCCATGATCGGCCATGGATAGGGTCCTCGAGGAAATATTTCTTCATTCCTTTGACTCTTGTGTAATAACTCATGTAATAAGAAGAACATGAGAGCCACAAATCTAGTTGTCGTCCATGTTGCAAGCAAAGGTAGAGGAAGATTTTCAAGAAACCCATGCAAACCCATAACAAACTTTCCTCTATTAGAGTTGGAGGATTGAAAGAAATATGTGACTCTTATTCAAGCGATCCTAGATTCCTCAAAGTTAATCAAAGAGAAACTATCATCCATAATCGGGTTGTGGCTTGGCGTCAGGCCATCCTTAACCCAATTATAGATTCAGGTCATTGGAGGGAAAGGTAAAAGTCAACAATTGAGGTTGATTTCAAGTAGGGCACGCTATTTTGGACTAATGAACAAATCTTCTTGTTATTTCTAACTTCAATGCAAACGATAATTTGTTCGTTAGAGTGATAGCTCTAAACAAAACAATTGGCCATTTTCTGATGTTAATGTGTACGACAATCTATCCGTGAGAGTGATAACTCTATTACTGTACCATATAGTTCCATTCGATTCATGGTTCACAACATGTTATTTGTGGTTTGATTTTTCATATATTTCATATTATTCTATTTTTTTATGAGAGTTTATAATTTTCTCTTCATTTCTTTTTCTTCTTAATTTTTTTTTCAGAGATAGTTTGTAATTATATAACAATCAATGTAATGCAATATCCTAAGATGAATATAGATGAATAAAATGCCTTGCTGCTACGAATTCCTTTGGCTACAACATAGTTATCCATCTAACCATAATGATTTGACATGGAAACATTGGAGGACTTGGAAAGGACCAAACATAAGCATGTCTTTCAAATATCATTATTTATAACAGTTCTATTGGAGATACCTTAAACATGCTTCGAATCAAGACATGGTAGGTGTCTTAAATATTCATAATTTGAATTATTAAAGATCTCTTTGTTTATGGATAGGTTATCCTTTCATGTAATTATTTTTGAAATTATTTGTTAATATAGTGAATACTCTACAATCACTTGTTTAAAACAATACAAAAATCAGACATTATGATTGCATGTTCATCTTCATACTAAAAAAATGTCATGTTGCTTTTTAAATTTCTACACTTGGAATTTATTAATGGTTCATTGTTTATCTTGATCACAGTTTCACTCATAGATTTACCATATAAGGTTCGGTTGGATTGGATCTTGTTGTACTAAAAATTTAGTAATATAAAATTGGATTAAAATTCATAGAGCAAGGAGATAGTATATTAGCTTACTTTTTATAATATGATTTTATACTACAAGGAGGAATGGGATCGGTGAAAGGGGTTTCCTTCTCCAACATTCAAGACTCCATCATGAAAATTCCAATTGTGGTCGATCAATTTTATTGTGACAAAAATGTTTGCAACAATTAGACTTCAACTGTTGCAATACATCAGGGATCGGAAGGCTTGCTTCGTGGCTGGTCCTTGGGAAGACTAGTTGATAGGAAAGCACATTGAATGGTAAACCTTTATGTAACCATTATAATATGCTTATGTATAGGCATAGCATAGTTGAACCATTATAATTTGAAGAGTCTGGAGCAGATAGGGTTTTGATTGAGAGTGTGCAAGAGTTTGTAAACGTAGCATAATGGCATTTACATCAAAGATGAAATCTGAACCAAAGCATCTCTTAACTGGTGGCCTAATAGCGTTCCATTCAATGGTCCATACATTGTGCATCTTATACACAATAAATCTTATGTATAACCAACCTTGTTCAAATGGGACTAAGTTGCAATGCAACCCTTGTTTATATTTAATTTTAGCAATATTACATATAAATGCTTTATTGTTAATAGCATGAGAAAGGTTTATAAGATTTCCTAAATGCATAGGTTAAGTAATTGCCGATAGTATGGGAAAGGGAAAGGTTTATAATACAACAAAAGAGGATGGAGAATAAGTTTAAAATAAAATATATAATAATAATTTAGGAAAATTATATTATTTGTGGAATTAAGATAATAAAGGTGGTTTTAGTTTAAAAGAAAATAAAAGTATGTTAATAGAATATTAAATATGTCTACATGGATTATGTTTTAAAGTGTTGGGGATGTTTTAAATGCTTGGTGATTGATATTTTAATTTCATATACTGCTTTTTAGAGAACTACCTTGTGACTAATCTAAACAAGGTGTAATAAGTAAGTAAATTTAGCAATAATAGGATGCGAATGATTGAAATTTTATAAGATGAAAGTATGGTGAAATATGAGTAGTGTAAGGCATAGAAAATGGATATTTGTTGATTTTGCTCTGAGGACATCACCTATCAAGGGGGGAAGAAAGGTAACACAATAAACTGAATTATACTGCTTTCATTTCATATATTGTTTTTCATTTCATTGATATTTTCATTTCATATACTGTTTTTTAGAGAACTACCTTGTGACTAAGCCAAACAAGGTGTAACAAGTAAGTAAATTTAGCAATAATAGGATGTGAATGATTGAAATTTTATGAGATGAAAGTATGGTGAAATATGAGTAGTGTAAGGCATAATAAAATGTATATTTGTTGATTTTTCTCTAACGACATCGCCTCTCAAGGTGGTAATAAAGGTAACACAATAAATTGACCAACTTGAGCGAGTAGTGGTGCAATTCTATGAAAGTACATATCAAATGAAGTCAAAACTGGAAGCATTGTGTATGCAACTACCCTGGAAGGATAACAAACCTATTATTAGAATATTAAGATGGAAAAATAAGTATAGAGAGACAAGGATATTGAGAAATGAAGGAAAGTTTCTACGTTTGATCCCCAATGCTAGTGGTGTATATCTCATAAAGTTACCTTATAAATGAAGGACAAATGATGAACTTGAAATTTTTCTAATGACAATAACTTATTGTAGTCATCATAATGGAAGGATGAGATGAACATAAACGAGTAATAGATACATACTTAAGGTGAGTGAGTGGAAGTTGTATTTGTCATGATGAAGTAACTTAACAATATTGAGGCATCTTGTGAAGGGGTAACCTTTGACAAATTATTGTTGAAACAAAATTTGTTCCTAGATAGGAAATTGTCATAGAACCAATCCAGTTCAGATCACGAGCATCCAAAATGTTTGAAACGGTATAAAGAAATCCATGAGAATAAAAATGTATGAGAATGATAGTATAATATGATCGTGATTACAAATGAGGGCCATATATATACCCAAGCAGGGGTGCCCTTTCACTAAGAGACATGTCTCTTCATAAATTATTAATAGTTGTTAATATTTATATATACATATTAATATTTATTACATTGCCTTCCCATTTAGAAATGCTTTGTCCTAAAAGCATATTTATGGAAAAGCTTTATGTCTGGTTCTAGCTTGTAATGTCTTCACATGGTTCTTGGTTCTTGATGTTGTATTGATCTACAACACTATTTTATGGTCTTTAAGATAACATCACGAGGATAAAATCCCCTTGCATTTTTAAAGAGGTGGTACTCCTCTATATTTAAATAATATACAAGAATGTAAAAGAGGCCTCAAAGAGGACCGAGCTTATTCTTGAAACAAATATTCACATGCAATGAATACATGAGAATGACTATGTATCTTGTAGAAAGAAAGCATTTACAATATGTTACAAATTTATAAACCAAAAGAGTACGTAGTTAAATATGACGACATTTCCATCACAACATTCATTAAAGTAGAACACAATTTTCAGCAAAGGGAAAGGAAAGTATGGACCACATATGATAGAGAACTCTAAACGATCATTTCAATAAACCCAATAAAGATTATGATGGACACAAATTTGAAATCTAATGCTTAAATTAAAAGTCTTGAGAGATCAATAATCTTATGTACCAAATTGGTTCTCTACAAACCTAAAAAATAATAGATGTCATTAAAATAAATAGGCAGTAATGTCTTGAAATACAAATAAAAGAGACAACATTTTTCCTACAAAGAGGATTGGGATGGGGATCCCGCAGACCATAAAATCAGAGATACCTAGAAGACAAGAGAAAAATAATCAAGATTTAGCCATATGACAAATGATTGTTGGGAAGACCTTTCCGACGAGCTCTCGTTTGCTCAAATCAGGTGTTGGGATCAAAAGTTATGAGCTCCGGAAGATGGGGACTCAACCACCGTTGATCTATCCTCGTGAAATTTGGGCCTTTGATTCACAAATTCAAGTTTCGTTATCCCACATGCATTGTGGAAGGGTTCTCATGACTTATTTATAAATAAATTTCATATCCATGTTATTTCTGAATGAATTAAAGAGAGCCATAAAAGTTTGTGTAGCTCATCCACAAAGTATCTTTTGACCACCACATCATCACCCGATCATCATGCCAAGTCATTGTCCAATCATCTATGTCCGTCAAAATGCCACCCGGGGATAGGTCCACTTCATTACCACATGTCCACATATGATAGGTCCACTTCACTACCATATGTCACCTAGGGATAGGTCCACGTCACTACCACATGTCCCAATATGGTAGGTCCACGAAAAGGGGGAAGAAACTTAGGATAAGAAATAATATTAAAAAAATAAATGAAGTGTTTGCGGAGGTAAAGGAGGTAGGTGAGGAGATGAAACTCGATAAAATTGACTATGTATGAGGCGCAAAAAGGGAAATGGAAAGTGTAATATCATGAATGTAGGATTGTGGAATGCGGGACACGAGACATGGGAAACAAAAAAGGTAAGAATAAAACTCGGTAAAAATCTCTAAGTATGAGGTGAAAAAAGGGAAATGGAAAGTGCAATATGGTGAATGCGGGATTGTGGGATGCAGGACACGAGACATGGGAAATGAAAAAGGTAAGAAGGGATGACTCTCGCATTTGCAATGATAGAATATACTAAGTGTAAAAGTGAGTAAATAAATAAGATAAGTCATGTGGGTGATAAGCCTTGCAGGTGATAAGTCACGCGGGTTAGAGTTCAAGGGATGGGTGAAGGAGGGTCTCCCGCATTTGCATTCAAAGATAAAAAATCAACTAAGTACAGGACTCAGTAAAAACCAACTGTAAAACTTAGTAAAACAACTAAGTCATGAAGGGTGAAATTTGGGTAATGCAAAAGATAGAGGTACAAATTGAGGGTCATGAGATTGCAAGTTGCAGGACAGAAGACATGGGGAAAAAAAGGTAAATGAAGAGGAAGGTTGTCATGCATCTGCAATGGAAGATTTAGTGTAAAAAGGAGTAAAACGTGGTAAGTCATGGAAAATGACTAAGTGTTTGGGAGGTAAGTCATAGATTTACGTGAAAGTATGGAGATGGAAATGGAAATGAAATATGAAATATAGAAAAAGGAAAATGGAAATGGAAATATAGAAAAGTAAAATGGAAAAAGGGAAATGTAAATGGAAAAAAGGAAAAGGAAAATGGAAATGGTTAAATGTGGAAAATTGCAATACCCTAGGCCGAACACCATTGTAAATATAATGTAATTGTACATATACAGTGGTGATACAGGGTACTTGGAGGCCATAGTGCCTATGTGGTTATTATTCCGGTAGCCAAAAGTTGAATGGCCAATGAGCCTATTTTTGTAAATGTAATCACACTCATTTTTTTTTAATGAAAACACATCACTATTGCAGACCAACCATGTAAAAGAGTATGGGGGCATAAACTCCACTAGAATGGGAAAAGGGGAGCTAAGAGTCTAGAAAAAGGGGCTAATCTAGGGGGGCTTAAGACAAAAATGAATATTTTATCAATATTCCTAAAGTTAAATTCTAAACTAGGGGATAATGCATTTTATCCTAAGTCCCTATGAAGAAATATCTCACCATCTAAGGGAACCCATGTGTGGCCCATGTAGTTTCCAACATGAAAAGTGTCAAGTTGGGAACATCCACATAAGTTTTGGGGATTTCAAATCATTCAATCACGTCGGGGAGGGGGAGATCATTTTAATCACACCCCACTGCCTCCATGGGACTATCATTTATACCTTCATGTTGCTAGTACAAGTACCTATACCAAGACCTTGGTTAGATTTGGAGTTGGACTGAAGAGGCAGGTTGTCAGGCCTGTGATCATTCTCTCCAGGTGAGAGAACTGTTGGGAATTGATTTACCAAGGTGCCAAACTGCAATTACAAGGTTATGAGACTTCATGTCCGACTTGTTGTTGAAGCCCCAGAAGGGAAGTGGGGCAGATGAAGGATTGTTGAGGAGAGAAGGGGCACACTTCCCGGGGTGGGACAAACATGTGGGGAATGAGGTACTATAGGCTATTAGTTTGAATTGGCACCTGTGTCTGAATTTCTTTAACTAGGTGGAATTTAGCCCCAGCTTGGGGGTTACCCATTGCTGAGAGTTTATGAGTGGTGTGGTCTAAGGCTGGGAGGAACATGGAAGGTTCACATGCAGTTGGTGTTCTTTTTTACTAAAGATAAGTGTTTATTGTGTGTTAATTTATGTGTTATGTTAATATTTATTTAATTATTCTTACGGGTTTTATGTGTATGTTGTATTTGTATATAGTTGTTATTATTCTGCATTAATTTGTGCACTTATAGAAAAATTTAGCTAATTAAAAGGTATTAAATGTTCGGAAATTTTTCATGCGACATTTCCCAGCAAGAGTCTGGGGATGCTACATTATGGTATTAGAGCTGTATTTAGGAGAGTTTTGTGTGGCACGACCCAACCTAGGTGGCTAGGAATGTTACAAAGTGGTATCAGAGCCCAATTTTCAATACTGAGCCTGCATGGGCCAATTAATAGAGGGCAAAGATGAGAATTGCAAACTATGTGGGAAAAATGTTTGACAGAATGTCAAAATATGTCTGCAAACTGTTCAATAAAATTATTGTAGTGAAATTAAAGGAATTTTGCAAATAATTTGGAAGAACTAAGCCCAGGAATTAAGAATAAACAAATGTAATCTATAATTGATTAGATTTGGGCATGTAGATGGCTGAAAGTTGAAGTTACAGAGCAACTATGGCACCCATGAAAAAATTGAGGTGAAATTGGGAAAAAGCCCCATTTTTTGCAAAGTAATTCAAGACGAATTCAATACGCAAGAGGAAAATTTCAAGAGTAGAGGGTCGAATTTGTATGTATAGACCCCAATTTGGTTGTATTGAGCTTAATTACAAGCTCTGATGGTGGCCACAAAAGTAATTGCATAATGCTCATGATAAAAATTAGGCAAAAGTCTCCAATTTTGCGGTGGAAATTCTTGGAGAACTCACGAGTAAGGAAAGAAATGAACTAAGAAATAAAATCTCCAAATTTTAATGGAAATCCGAGAAATAAATTTTGAATTTGGGTGATTTTTTGAAGTAAGCAAAATTAGAACAATTTGGGTATTTTTCGTACGATGACATTAGCATGACATGGAGGCCACATGTCAGCTAATGCGTAGAAAGACGTGTACTGCCACAGTGGTAGGTACATGTTGGATGAGATGACAGTTAGCAGGTGATGTGGAGCCATGTGGCATGCCAACTATCAATTTCACAAAAATTCAGTAAGATTTTGGATTTTTGTCTAAGTGTTAAACTATCGTGGAGCGTAGAGATAATCGAGGGTATGGAAAGAGGTATAGTATCCCCGCGGACCCGTGAATCCGCGATAAGAAGTGGAAAATTGACTAAGTCCCAAGGATTTTTCGGGCAGATGGGTGGATGTAGTTTTAAGAGGCATGGTACTCCTGTGGACCTGCGAACTCATAGTAAGAAGTGGAAAATTGACTAAGTCGTAAAGATTTTCCAGTTGGACGGGTGTATGTAGTTCTAAGAGTAAAAGAAATATGGGATCACCCGAACTCGCAATGAAATTTTGAAATTTGACTAAGTGTCAAGACTTTGTGGGTGTGAAGGATATCGCAGAGGTGATGAAGCATAAGAAAATGACGACAAATCCGCGATAAGATCTAAGAGAAAATTACTAAGTATAGGTGTATAATGGATACAATGGAACACCGTAGTGCCTTTTGGAGGAGGCAGAAGTTATAACATGAATGAAATAAGAAAAACTTCTAAGTATGGGAGCAAGTTAAAGGCGGCGGAACACAAGAGTGTATTTTGGAGGCCATGGAAGTTTGAAGGGAAGAAATAAAGACCTTAGACCCGCGGTGAAATATTTTAACAATCAAGATATAATTCGAAGATAATCAGACGATGGTTGAGCATCGAAGCTAGGATGCTCAAGCTAACGAAATTATCTTCCATGTAATGCCATTAATAGTCTTCCTGCTCAAATATTTTGAAGGAGGGACATGATAATTAGTCATGTGGATTCATGGACGGTGGAGTCCATGTATTCACTCAAGAATAAAAAAGGTGGGGGGGTAGGGGGGGGGGGATATTAAGAATTCATAAGAAATCAGAAATAAATTATTTCTGATAAAATTCTGAAGAACATAATGTTGTATAAAATGATGGATTTGTTAAAATTATGAAGAACATAATGTTGTATAAAATGATGGATTTGTTAAAATTCGTGTAGCCTTACAAATCTTGTTGCATACATAGCTTGCAGAACCAAGAACATAATTCGATGTAAGCATAATTCAACAGAAAGATCAGTAAACCAAGACATGGATGATGCCCAAGGAACTTACAACTATGAAGATGAAGGTTGAATATTTGGTATGGGTGTGGATGATGCAGTAACAAAATCCAATGGGCATGGAGAAGGTGGAAAGGAAGAGAGCATGAACTTGGTGGAGACCATAAATTTTTTGCAAAAGGATGTCCAAATTTATAAAGTTGATAACGAAAATCTTATGAAATCCAAGGAGCAACAAGAAGGCTTTAACATAAAGTTAATTCAGAGCTTGGAAAAAATAAAGAAGAAGATGGATAAGGAGACTGAGTCAAGCAAACCAGGGAGTCTCCAATCTCATGATAAGAGGAGAAGAACCAGAAGTGTTAGTAGGAATCACCATCACTCCCCAAGGCATTCAACTAGGAGAAAACACGACACTTCATGTCCATCCCCTGTCAGGAATCATAAGAAAAAGTTTGGAGTGGATGAGCTACAGGGAGAAATGAATAAAAGAAAACCACCTACAATTGATGGTGAACACAAGAAGGATGAGGATGCTAAGACATAGATGTTGGGAATGAGAAATTATTTTCAGTTGCATAATTACTCTTCACAGGCAGAAGGAAGAATTGCCATATATCAACTCAAAGGAAAAGCATGAATGTGGTGGGATCAGTTTGTGCAAGTGCAACACATTGATGAGAAAAAAGTTACTTGGAGAGAATTCAAAAGGTATTTTCAAAAGAAGTACTTAACCAAATGATACTATGATAAGAAGATGAAGGAGTTCTTTGAACTCAAGTTTAAGAGTATGACCATAGATGAGTATGAAATAAGGTTCTTAGAGCTGCTAAAATATTTTTCTTTCCTCAAGGATGAACAAGTTAATATTCATAGGCACCTGAGTGCGATGGCATCATTTACCAACGACAAGATACAGTATGACGATCCCAATAAACTAGAAGAAACCATAAGGAGAGTTAAATTCATTAATTATCAGCATAGAAGAAGACTAACTTTCCAAAAGGCTTGGGAAGACAAGAACAATATCAATATGGAACTAAGGAGGAAGGGGACAAAGCCACCATTCTTCCAAAATAATTCTCAAGGACAACCAATTCTTAAGGAACCCAAGATGACTGAGACAATGGGGTAAAGAACAAGGAAACCACTTATTCAATGTTGGGGTTGTGGGGGAGATCATATGTACAAAGATTGCCCTCATAAAGGTGAAAAAGTGAGAATTGTTCACAATGTACAACAAGATGATACAGTGGAGGAGATAAGCATAAATGTACCTAGGATCTACGTAGCTCTGGATAACAAGCAAGCTGAGTTTCAAACATATATGATTGAAGTGGAAGGTAAGATCAACAACCAACCCATTGCTATTTTAATTGATTTAGGAGCTAGTCATAGTTATCTAGATCCTAAGATGGTGGAAATATTTCAATTTCCAAGAAGAAAGCTTGGAAAACCTTGGTCGATGCAACTAGCTACAAGAGCTAAAAGGAAGATTAATGAGATGGTTAAGGTATGCCCAATAGACATGAATGGGTTAAGCACAAGGGAAGATTTGAATATCATACCTTTGGGCTCATATGATTGCCTAATCAGTATGGATTGGTTGGACCAACATCATGTTGTTCTAGACTGTCATAATAAAGATTTTACCTACTTGGATGAGGAACGAAACCTGAGGACAATTCAGGGTATTCCAAGAGAAGTAACCATCAGAGAAGTTTCAACCTTGCAGTTGAAGAAAAACTTTAGGAAAGGATGTCAAGTATTTGCAACACATATGGAGGAGGCACCCAAGGACAAAGTACCAAGTATTGAAGATTATGCAGTCTTAAAAGAGTTTGAAGATTTATTTAAAGAAATATCTAGGCTACCACCCAAGAGAGATAATGATTTCTCCGTAAATATGATGCCCATAGCAGCCCCAATATCCAAGACTCCTTATAAGATGAGTACACCAGAATTGAAGGAGTTGCAAATGAAACTAGAGGAACTTATAAAGAGGGGGTATATACACCCAAGTGTGTCACATTAGGGTGCCCCAGTATTATTTGTGAAGAAAAAGGATGGAACCTTGAGGCTTTGCACTGACTTTAAGCAGTTGAACAAGGTAACTGTGAAGAACAAGTACCCTTTTCCAAGGATAGATGACCTCTTTGATCAACTGAAAGATGCTAAAGTATTCTCTAAGATGGATCTCAAGTCAGGTTATCACCAGGTAAGAATTAAGGAAGAATACATTAGCAAGATTGCCTTCAGAACAAGGTATGGCCATTATGAGTTCACAATGGTGCCATTTGGGTTATCAAATGCACCTACTATCTTCATGTGTTTAATGAATGGTATTTTCAAAGAATACTTGGATAAGTTTTTCATTGTATTTTTAAATGACATACTTATTTACTCAAAATCTGAAGAAGAACATGAGAAACATTTGAGTATGGTACTACAAGTATTGAGAGAACATCAACTATTTGCAACGTTTAGAAAGTGATTATTCTACCAGAGGCAGATACATTACTTGGGGCATGTTGTTTTAGAGAAAGGGATAACAATGAACCCAGAGAAGATAAAATCCATTGAAGGGTGGCCAACGCCAAGGAATGTCTCTGAGGTGAGATCATTAATGGGACTTGCAGGTTACTACAAAATATTTATTGAAGGATTCTCAAATATTTCACACCCAATCACTTCCTTGCAAAAGAAGGGCGTGAAGTTTGAGTGGACATCAAATTGTGAAAGAAGTTTCCAACACTTGAAGTATTTGTCGACTAGTGCTCCAATATTGAGGATTGTGGATCCAAATGAAGACTTCATTGTATGCATAGATGCATGTAAGGAAGGACTTGGTGGAGTTCTTAGTCATAATATACATGTGGTGTGCTACGAATCAAGAAAATTAAAGGAACATGAAATACATTGTGCTACTCATGATTTGGAAATGGCAGCCATAGTGCATGCCTTGAATATGTGGAGGCACTACCTCATGGGGAAAAAATTCGAGTTGAGGACAAACCATAGTGGTCTAAAATATTTTTTTGGACAACCAACTCTAAATGTTAGACAAAACAGGTGGTTAGAACTCCTCAGTGAATATGACTATGATATAAATCATATCAAGGGTAAAGAGAACAAGGTGGTTGATGCACTCAGTAGGAGAGTGCATGAGATCTATGCTACAACCATTAGCATGTACACATCACATTTGAAAGACAATTTTAGAGGCTACAAAATTAGATCTACAATACATGGAAATAAAGACAAAATTACAGCAAGGTATTTTGAAGCAGAAACTTGAGAATTTTGAGTTAAAAGAGAATGAAATTCTTTTGTACAGAGGCATAATTTATGCGCCAAATTATCAAGAATTGAAATTTTTGATATTAAAAGAAATGCATAATGTTTCTTATGTTGGACACATAGGTTACCAGAAGACTATTAAAGTTGTCAAGAGCCAAAATTATTGTCCAGGTATGAAGAAAGAACTTGTTGATTTTATTTCCATGTGTTTGGAATGTCAAAAACTCAAAGTTGAGCAGAGATACCCAACTGGCATGCTACAACCATTACCCATTCCCGAGTAGAAATGAGAAGTTGTAACAATGGATTTCATCACCAAGATGCCCAAAATAAACAAGCATCATGATTCTATCATGGTGGTGTTGGATAAGCTTACTAAAGCTTCCCACTTTATTTCAGTAAAGATCACTAGCAAGGCAACCAACATTGTTGATATTTATATGAGAGAAATTGCTCGACTACATGGTATACCCAAGAAAATTGTGTCTGACAGAGATCCAAAATTTACTTCAAATTTTTGGAAAAGATTATTCAAAGGATTTGGGACCAATATGAACTTTAGCACAACCTATGATCCAAAGTAAAATGGGAAAACATAGAGGGTGAGTCAAGTGATTGAAGATATGTTAAGGATGTATGTGATGGATAAACCATCCAAATGGAAGGATTATTTGCATTTGGTGGAGTTTTCTTATAAAAATGGGTATCAAACATCTCTAGAGATGATCCCATTTGAGGCATTTTATGGCAGAAAATGCAACACACCATTGAGTTGGGACAATCCAGCAGACAGAGCAGTGGTTGGACTAGAATTCCTCAGGGAAATGGAAGAGCAAATGGTGAGAATAAAACATATATTAAAGGCTGCCCAAGACAGACAAAAAAGTTATGCTGATAAGGGCATAACTCATAGAGAGTTTAAAGTGGGTGACCATGTGTTTTTAAAAGTAAAGGCCAAGAGAAGTTCCCTTTCCTCGTAAATCGGAGCAAATCAATGTGTCATAAATCAATGACTTATCGTGCAAATCACGTTGCTTGTCACAATCACTAATGCAAAACTATTGAAAATGTGGAGGTGTAGAACTGTAGCAATGCAGGAGGATGACTTGTGTGGAAGTCTGAATGATATATATGTGTCAACTGCAGAACTATCGAGGCATCCAAGTGTGTCAATGCCATACCATATGTGATATAAATTCTCGGTGCAAGGGTTGAAAGTGTGGATTCTTCGAACGAGGATTGTAAATAGAGTAAGCACTTGCTTTGCAAAGCACATGCTTGCGAAGAGCATCACAATATCGCAACAACAAAAGCCTTCGCACAAGCTGGAAAAATGATAAGTATAAAGGAATTTACATATGAAATTTTCAAAACATAAATAAATCAAAGAGCTCGAATTGCTTGAAGGCCAAGTGCATGATGCGTATTTACTGAGGTGTCTTTTCTATACACATGAACAACCTCCAGAACATAGGTAACCATAAATATAAACTACAACCCAGTCTATAGAAAAGAAAGAAATTTACTTGCATCAATTCTAAATCCGCACCCTTTCCTCCTAAATCTAAGAAAATCAACGCGGCATAAATTACTTGTCCTTCCTCCAAATTATCTAGCTTGTCACAACCAAGTACAAAACTATTGCAAATGTGGACCTGCTGAAGCACAACATCTTGTGAGCATCAATGCCATGGATCCCCCGCACAAAGCTAAAAAATAGACCAAGTCTTTCCTATGCCCGCGACATAAATGTGCACAGTGCAGAGGCACGAAACAAATAGCGAAGAAGACTACATATATATGGTCATAGAAAAAGCCTCTACACAACCTAAAAAATAGCCAAAGTAAAAATGCCTTTGACCAGGAAATTTTCAAAAGATAAATATAGCACACATCAAAAATTGCTTTAAGCCCTCGTGGATAACGCATGTTTACTAAAATGTCCTTTCCCCACATGAATTACCTTCATAATACACATAATTATAAATAGAAGGCACTAGATAGCCCCTAGAAAAGCGTGAAATATACTTAGTAGTAGCTCTAAATCGTTGCCCTTTCCTTGTAAATCCGACAAATTATGGTGTTACAAATGACTAGGATATCATGCAAATTACATCACTTATTACAATTCATGTTGTGGAGGTGTCGAACTGCACGATGATAACCGACATAAATTCTCCTCATAAGCATTAAAAATACACAAGTGTTGCATGTGCTAGTGATATACATCTGCCAAGTGCGAAGGTGCGCCAGACATAATTGCACCGAGTGCAGGCATATGTTCATAGCAAAATCCTTTCGACAACCTAGAAAATATGCCACTGAAAAAAAGGCTTTTGACTAGGAGATTTTCCGAATATAAATACACTACCAAGGTGAATTGCTTTGATTAGCGATGCCCAACTATTGAAACTGTGGAGTTGCACAAGTGCACAATTATAAATGGTATAAATTCACCGAACAAGTATTAAAAATATACAATTGGTAGTTTTGCTAGCGATATGCCTATGTGGAGAGCGAAAGTACGAAGTACATAACTGCACTGAGTGCTGACATATGTTCATAGAAAAAGACTCCGGACAACTTGAAAAAAATCCCTCATAAAAAAGGCTTTTAACCAAGAAATTTTGCAAACATAAATACATTACTCAGCTCCAACTGCTTCAAGGAAAAACACATGGTCTGTATTTACTAAAATGTCATTACCACACACATGAACTACCTCTGAAATATGGCCAATCATAAATAGAAACCATTAGCCATCCCTTGGAAAAGAGGGACATTTTCTTTGCATTAGTTCTAAATCCATTTCCTCTCCTTGTAAATCTAAGCAACTCAACCTGCCACAAATGACCCGACCACCATGGAAACAACTTTGATTCTTTTTGATGTATGTGGTGTCTGAAAATAGCCCTCGACCAACTTAACTTAATTATGAAAAGACAAAATAAGAATCAATTTCTAATCTTCTTTGGCACATAGTACACAATGCAGAGGATTTTTTTTCCTCTGACATAGATTTGTAGAAGACCAACACTACAAGTTTTGCAACTCACGAGTCACAACACTTGAAAATTGAGAAGAGATTCATCTTTCTGAACTATAACAAAACACATGGTAGATAATGCATTTCACAACCCAAAAACAAAGTGAACAATACAACCTCAAAGCATCACACCCTTTTTTTTTCTTTTTTTTCTCTATTCACCTTTTATTTTTTTCGGCCTGCACAGTTTCTATAATAGCCCCTAATCGGATAAACTTGCTTCTGGAAAAAACAAAACAATAATCAACTCCCATTTCTATTTTGCATATAAAACACACCAAAAAAATATTATACTCCACCATTCCAGCCAGTAATGGAGCATCAATAACTACACTATCCATGGGGGGTTTTTCATGTACACCTTTGATTATTTTCGGCCTACACAATTTCTGCAACATCCTCTAACCATCTTAACTTGCTTCTAAAAAGACAAAACAGTAATCAACGCCTGATTCTATTTCGCATATAAAACACACCCAAAAAAATTCCACCCCACCATTCCAACCAGTAACAAAACAAAGGTTATTGCACTATGCATGAGGTGCACACTATCAAAAAACAACTAGAGAAACTAATTGCACTTGTCTTAAAATACATAGATTAATATGGCAGCAAATTGGTTAAAAACAAGATACTAGGTGCACAAGATTTCTTACCGTCTGACATAGATTTGTAGAAGCCCAAATTCATATGTCTTGCAAGTTGCCAATTACAACACTTGCAACTTGGGAAGAAGCTTGTCTTTCTGGCTTGTAGCAGACTATGTCATGATCAAACACAAAGAATTTAACAATTACTAGAACAAAAGAACTAAGTTAAAACTCCTTGTAATCCATAAGCTCCCACACAAAATCATGTCACACAATACACATAAATCCCTTCAAAATTTATGGATTGTATTAAATTTAATGAAGAATCGAAAGTGAATAATCTATATATATTTATTAAAATTGGTCTATGTATTGTATAATAAATACATATGCATATTGTCTGGCTCATAACTTTAAATGTTCCCAATCGACAACTGACACAATAACAAGCTTTGAAAACAGAGATTGTCTCAGAACTTTGAGACTCGTACATAAACCCGTTCCAACCATCCGTTAAACATGCATAATTAGATTTCCTATTAAATTCATGCCATCACCCCGACAATAAGACCTTGTTTTGAAGTACCAATCAAAAGACAAGAAAAAAAATTGAATCACCCACAACAAAGTTAAACTATGGAAAAAAGCACAAAAATTTTGGTCAACACAAAAACAAAATCGCAGTCAATGAAAAAACGATTGCTATAGTCCTAGGCCTTCGGTAGGGACTAATAAGTCTAATTTCTTTCATATTCCTTGTTACTCCATATTAATTACACTTTGATTAACGATTTATAGGGATGTTCTTTGGAACTAGCAAAGCATAGATGATCCTTCTGCAATTTCACTTAGCACACTAGATTGTGAGGCATTTTTAGGATTCAAGATGTATTGGACATGAATATAATTCACTTCTCATCAAGGTTTTCTCTCGTGAGTTTTGGGTTCACATTAGTGAACACTTACAGGATATTTGGCTCATTTGTTGCACAATGAGTTTTTTAGACAATGTATTTGGCATCCACTCTTGTCAGTTTTATAAGCGGATCTTCATCAACACTCACGAGGTTTCAAACCGTGAGTGTGAAATTAAAGACATGGATATCTGATCAAAGTTTGCACTAATCTTTATTTCCTAATTGGTACACTTGTACTGATTTATGATTAAGGATGGATTATTAACAATTTTGCTCATAATCCTAAGTTAAACCACCTTTTTTTTTTATGTTCGAATATATTTATTGCCCTGAGTAACATATGTTTAGTTATGTGGATTTTTAAAAGTGCTTATTACATGGGTGTATTATATAATGCACTATCATGTCAATAATAAGATTAAAGATATTTTGACTTGATGCCTTTTTGCTAGTTTTTTATCTTCTTGTTCTTCATTATGTCCCTCAACACAATCACCAAGGCAATGTGTGAGATTGGTTTTGAACTTAACCTGCCACCTTACCTCAATTTACACCTTCTTTTTAATGTGGACTTTCTTCAACCATACTTCTCACCTTTGTTGGACACATCAAAGGTGGAAGATCAATCGACCACTATAGAGATAAACCTCGATTGCATGACATAAGCTACAAAATACATGATCATGGACATGAAAATGAAGAGAACACTCCAACAAAACATGTGTTGTCAATGTGGGACTAATTCTTCATTGGAGCAAGTGGTTCACTAGGAACGAGATCCAACAAAATTTTCTGCATTTGATACATGAACTTGATGTGATGTAGACCATGTATTTTATAGGGGGGGTAAATGATCTAGGTGGAAGTTTGAGAGTCAATGCAACAACTATCCTATATATGCCATCATCTCATAAATGGTTTTGAATCTTGTTAGTTTGTAGGTCATGACCTTTTGAGATGTTTTTTTGGGCTCTATCGATGCATTTTTGTCATTTTGGATGGCTAATACCTCTTTAGTGTTCACAACCCGCCAAACTTGTAGAGATTGAGAAAACCTTTTAATAATCCAAAGAGTGCCTAAAATGAATTTTGTATGTAGAAGTTATGGCCTTTAGAGGTTGAAGTTCCAACTAGGCTCCTCAGGGCCCACCTTTCTTTCACAACGTTGGGACTATTTTTTATCTTAGGGTTTTGGAATTATAATAAAATGTAGTTTTAACCTATTATTGAGGGCTTATTTTGAATGTGCATAATGGAAACATCTATTCTTAGAGATATCTACCACCATTCTAGCCATTTCATCTTAACAATGTTTTTCACCTTTCTTTAAGTAATATAATTTGGTTTTCACTATATCTATATGTTTCTTTTTTGTATTATTGTTTCCTTTAATTTCATTCTCAATAGAATCTGAACTATCAAGGTTGTCCCAAAATCCAAATAAGACATAGGAAAGATGTCATCAATTTGGTGCCTTGTTCTTCAACCTTATCATGATGATCCATGTGGATATTCGTGGCTACCCACCTCTTCCACTAACTCGACACGGTTCTCAATTGTAGTAGTTTTATTATGATTTTTAGGATTTTATGGGTCCGAATCTTCCAAGGTAATTTTGAGGCCCTAAATGATGTTTTCAGGGAAATTTTAGGGTCCAGGTTTCTTCCCGACACACCCAAACCATCTTGAAATATTTTGGCCCTTAATTAGAGCTTTCCAAAGAGCTATTATGCACGCCAAACAAAGATTGTATGTGAAAGTTGTGCCCCCTAGAAGTTGATGTAGAAACTGAACACCTCGGGCCCAAAAACACCTTTTTGGCACTTCACTAACTAGGGTTAGGGTTTTGGACCTCTAGGGTTCTTGCTTTATGTTAGAAGGATATCCTCTTAGCCTCTTGTTTTATCTTTTTTCAAATGAGCATAGCCAACATCTCTCTCTCTCTCTCTCTCTCTCTCTCTCTCTCTCTCTCTCTCTCTCTCTAGATATAAGCTACCACCATTCTAGCTAGTTTGTGTTCCACAATATTTCATTATTTTATTCATTAACAGAAGTTGAGTTTTCACTATATTAGTGTGCTCTCTGCTATATTCCTATGTGTGTTTCATTTTTTTCCCTATACAATCCAAATTAGTGGTATCAGAGCAATTTGCTCCTTGTTTTTCCTCGGTGCAAGTCCCTGATGAGGTCAGGGTATAGAGAGTTGGGTCTCGAGCTTGTTTCACTAGGAGACGAATTTTCTCGTCATCCCAAGTGACATCCCATGGTAGGATAAATATGAGAGAGAAGGAGATCTTATCAATATGTTACTCAAGGAATCCCTCACGTAACATAGGAATGAGATGATGGATAACTTCACCCAAA
Source organism: Picea engelmannii (assembly GCA_009831015.1). Classification (NCBI taxonomy): domain Eukaryota; kingdom Viridiplantae; phylum Streptophyta; class Pinopsida; order Pinales; family Pinaceae; genus Picea; species Picea engelmannii. The sequence continues at coordinate 235,149 of ML783728.1, forward strand.
TCCTTCAACAACTACTGACGACGGGCGAGGCACCATCAACAAGCAGTAATTTCAAAGGTGCGAAACCCTTCAAGGTACAAGTTAACCTTGACATCCCTTTATTTGAAGGCCAGATAGATGTAGATACTTTGGATAAATGGCTAAATCTATTAGAGGGTTATTACTTTGTTCAAAAAAAATTCAACACCGAAAATGTCACCTTCACGCTCCTTGAAGCCCTTCCCCGTGTCAAAAATTGGTGGGAAGGTTACTGGGAGAGACATAATGAAGATGAGTTTATAACATTCAGGACAAGACCCACTTAGACAGCCATTGTTGATGCCCTCAATGAGGAATTCTACCTTGTTGGAAGTTATGATGACCAATACTCAAGATGGATGACTCTACGTTAAGAGAGACACTAGACAGTACCACGATACACTAGCATATTCCATACCTTGAGCTCAAATATGGGTATCAAATACTATGCGCGTCGCCTATTTTTGAAGTACCACAGTGGTCTACACAGGTACATCCAATCAGAGATGGATTTCTTCAACATCTCCTCGTTGGGAGCCACTTATTGATATGTTATCAAAATTGAGAAAACATTTAAGCAACAAAATAAGTAGGAGTTTGGATCTACAAATCCACAATAACAGAAGTATTTTAAAGGTGTCCCTAACTCACATAACAAGGGATAAATCAAGGAGATCTAACCTCGAGACAACCATTCCAAGCCACATGCAAAGAAGGGTAATGAGAAGTTGAATAAGGACATTAGAAAGTGGTGTGAGTTCCACAAAATCCCTTGGCATAACACTCATGAGTGTTGATCGAAACAGTCATTGTTGGTTGAGTTCAAAGAAAAAGAGCCATACCTTGACTCAGAATCTGATTCAGAAAAAGATAAGGGAAAGCATATGATTGATGCAGAACCCAATGCTACCATCGCAATCGCAAAGATCCAACTAGATGAGTTAGAGGAGCTTGAGGAGGGGGAGCACCTCTTCCATTCACATATGTGGGTAAAGGAGACCCCACTACATTTTTTTATTGACAACGGGAGAAGGAAGAACTTGATCTCAACCGAGGTCATCAAGAGATTGAAGCTACTAACAATGCCACACCCCCAACCATACATCATTGGTTAGTTGAGACAAGGACGAGACCTTTGCGTCAACCAATGACACCACCTATCATATGGCATTAATCCCTTCAAATATGAGGTATTGTGTGATGTTTCCCACACAAATTTCGTGATGTTTTTTTAGGACAACTCTGTATGCGGAAATGTCATGTTGTTTATGAGTCTAGGCCCCATAGTGTTATTGTTACTTTAGGAGGCCATCCTTACATCATACGAGAGGTAGTTCTGACTATTGTAAATTCATTGATCTCAACAAAACAATGCCGAAAGGTAATCTCTCAAACTGCAAAGTTTATTCTCTTCTTGGTTTGTTCAAAAGGTGAACAAAAGGGCACCGTGAGCACCTAAACTTGAACACAGGAACTCTCTACATAGAAAAAGCAAGTGTATAAGGTTCTGGAGGAATATAGAGACATCTTTGCCTCACCTATAGGGGCGCCTCTGTATTGTTAGGTCAAACATCCCATTGACTTGATACTTGTTGCTCCCCTTTCCAATGGTCCAATACGTAGACGCTCCCTTTTGGAGAATGAGGAATAAAACGTCAAATTCATAAGCTCATCTAAAAGAGACACATTCGACCGAGTTGATTGCCCCGTGGGAGCCCAATTGTGTCGATGCAGAAGAAGGATGGCACATGGTGACTTTATATTGATTATAGAGCCCTGAACAAAATTATTGTTAAGAACTGGTACTTGTTCCCCCAGATTGATGATCTTCTTAATTAGCTTAAGGGTGCCAAGTTCTTTAGTAAGATTGATTTGAAGTCAATCTACCACCAAGTTCCAATAGAACAAACTTATGTATGGAAGATAATCTTCAAATCCAAAGAAGGCCTTTTTGAGTGGTTGGTCATAACTTTTGGCTTGACAAATGCTCTAGCGACATTCATGAGGATGATGGATGATATCTTACGGCCATTCACAAACTCTGTTGTGGTTGTGTATTTGTATGACATTCTCATCTTCAACTAAACATGGGCATAACATTTGTAGCTCATTCATAATCTCCAAAGCACCCTATGACAACACAAGTCATACACCAATATGGAGAAATGCTCATTTGGCATGCAAAAAAATCAATACACGAGATACATCGTGGATGAACATGTGGTGCATGTGGACCCAACGAAGATCCAAGTCATCCACAATTATCTAGCCCCAACGAATCTAATAGATATCGACAGCTTCTTGGGCCTTGTCAGCTTCTACCATAGGCTCGTGTTGGGATTCTCTCACATCACTTGAACCCTAAGTCAAGTTACCAAAGGTGGAGCTAAAGCCAAGCTTGCATGTTCTGAATCAAAGATAAAATCATTCTAGGATTTGAAATATTGCCTTTGCTTCGCACCAGTCCTCACATACCCAAACCTACTGTTAACACTCCAGAATTTCTTTGGTTTGTATCAAAGAAAACCTCGAGGTAATTATTTCAACCAACTTTAGATTGTATTCTGACCTATACAACCATATAGGGCTCTCTTCGATGTCTAATCACTGGTAATAACTCAAAGGTTTCATCATTAAATGCATAGAGGTCAGATTCTACAATAGGATGGTTTTTTTTTTTTTTTAAAGGGTTGGTAGGACAAACAAGGAAAAGGTACCATTGGGCAATGGAGCCAAGGCCTGAATTTCAATGTTTTTACAGTCAACGACTGGTTGGTTTCTTTCTACAGATTTGAGGCAAAATAGGTGCTATGCTCAGCAAATAAATGATATGAAATGGGATATGGAAAGGAGAAGAAATACCACTACACTACAGACATCAATCAGTGGATGAATCTCCAGTGCAACTTTAGAAGAAAGGACACAAAGATTAATTACTAAACAGAGCATCAAATGAAGATGAATTATGTAAAAGTAACCATTAAAACATAATAAGCATCATCAGTGTGAAAGGAACATCAAACATGGATGAATTCCTACCACTTACTCTCACACAATGCTAGCAGAAAAACATAATCATGGAAATGATATACAAGAAACACATATTGAACACAAACACCGCGATGAATCTCAAATTTCAGAAAAAAGAAACTTCTGCATTAACTTCAAATAAATAAACAAGTCTTCTTCCTCAAAGGCCCAACCCTTCTCTAGTCTTGTACCATGAAATATATAGCACTATAGGTCCTTTCTAGCTCACCATTTTGAACTCCAACCACTTTCCCAAAATAGAAACAGTTACAAACAGAAAATGACACGTTTTAATTGATTTCCTGCTTTTTAGGAGGCAAAATTATGAAAAATAGGATACAAAACGCCACTTGTAATTCTCAAATTGTAACAATTGTGTAACATTTGAGAACATTTTTTATAGGTAATCTCGTTCTAAAGAAAAACCTCTCTCGGTTTCTTGAAATTCATCTTCATCTGGTCGTAATACGTGTCGCAAAAACATGTCTCAAATAGGAAATCATGAAAACTGAAAAATAGGGCTCAAATATTCCTTCAAATCTCCCAATCTCTGACACCTTTTTCAAATATGAGAGAGGTTTTTATTATCTGGTTTGTCCTCGACAAAAACCTCTCGGGGATTTTCAAAATTCCTCCCCAGTTGGTCAGAAAATGATCATGAAGTTGACCACTAAACCAATCATTTATGCAACCTGCCCTGTATCCCCTGCGTAGCAAAATCCTCTGCACGACAAAATCCTCTACGTGATAAAATCCTCTATGCGTCAAAATCCTCTGCATGACAAAATCATCTGTGTGACAAAATCCTCCGCACAGAAAAATCCTCTGCGCGACAAAATCCCCTGCGCGGAAAACCCTTTGTGCGGCAAAATCCTTTGCGCGACAAAATCCCCTGCGTGACAAAAACCCTCTGCGCGACAAAACCCTCTGCGTGGAAAAATCCTCTACACGACAAAATCCTCTACGCAGTGCGCAGTTGCAAATGGAAATGGAAATAATAAATGATAAAGCTTCCTTTTGAAACCGACCCTTAGAGATGTTAGGTGATGCCAAGCATAAAAACAATATTGGTGCTAACAGGCATGACTTTGCAAACTGTTGACAAACCTCTAACCTTAGCTATGAAAATCATGGTGCTAACCACTCGCTCCAATGGGGATGCTATCCTACCAGTGAGGTAGCAAAGAATAGTAGACCATGTGCCTTATCCATTAGGTTGTTCCCAAGCCATATATTGTGATCTGCAACCTATAATTTGTTTCGCCACTAACTTATTATGCAACTGAACTAAACCCAAACTGAAAAATGATGAAATAAATGCTCGCCATGCTAAGCTTATTCAAACTCCTACCTACAATAAGTTAATCTATGACCTATTTGATTAGGTGAAATAAAAATGCAAGTGTCTTATCAACGGGTTGAATTCCTTGCGTATCTTTGATCAATATTGAAGGGGAAAACCCTCTCAATGGAAACTCATCAAATTCAATATTGACAAAATTTAAAAACTTAGGTCCATTTGTTGTCTCCAAACATGTTGCAAAAGGATCTTGAAAAGAAAGAAACTTGATTTCAAGAGATTGAACAAGACTGTCGTCTTGTATCCGCCCTCCAACTACATTTCTGCTTCCATAAATCTCAAACTGATGGCTGTCATGAAAGAGATGAAGATATGTATTAAATTTCTCCAATGAAACCCCTGATGGCAAGAAGGACATGGCTGATTTTGGCAACAACTCATCATCATCTACATTTTCATATTCACCTTCGACCAATGGCTGCAATTTTGAACTGATAAAACCTTCCATATAACAAGCAACAGGGTCATCAAACACATGAGAAGATTGCTGCAATTTATTGTCAATTTATTCCAGTGAATCAGTGTGATTTTGCATGAGCACACATTCCTCTGCTTCAATGATAATCTTAAAAAAAAAAAATCAACAATTTAAACGAAGAAAAGCATAAAGGTAAAGAATTTCCTTCAGTTGATTCAATACTTTCTTCATATTCTTGTTTGTAATTGTGATATGTAAGCTGATTGCTCTCATTACACTGTTGAAAAGGAACATTTTATGATAGAGAATATGCATATGGTTGTTCTAGGAATTCAACATCATATTCATCATATATAGGCAAATCAACAACATATACAATGTTATCTAACAAGAAAAAGCTTGGGACATCAACCTGCTTTTCAACAAGCTGATTTGCAAATTCATTTTATTGACTGTCTACAAATGAATACATAAAACAATCAACCCCATGTTTATCATGAGATGGATCAGAAGCTAAATCAACACCTTCTTTTTCAATAAGTGGAATATAATCCTTTGCAAAATCATCAGCATTTAAAACTTCAAGAGGACATATGATATTATTAACCCTCTTCTCAAGATTCAAATCAACCATTTTTTGTTCATATTCACTGTCATGTTCTTTAGCATCCAACTCCTCATTTCGACTATGTTTACATGCTTGAATATTGTGTTGAATATCCTAAGAATCATTAAACATTTGACGTAAGGACTTAGATCTTCTTTCCATCAGAAGGAAAGACAAATCTGGATGAAAGATTGTTGCATAATGGAGCATCGCGGCAGCTTCAGTGGGTTGAATTTATTTGGGAAACTTGTAATAAATACTGGAAAACCTTCTACTGAATGTAGAAATAGTTTCATTGCTTTGTCTTTTCATTGCATAGAACTCTGTAAGATGTAGATCTAAAGATTTTCTCTTGCCCCAAAATTTCAAAAAGACATTATTTAATTCCTCCCATGACCTAATTGTCTTTGGATGCAAGTGTTTAAACCAGGGTTTGGTATCCCCTTTCAAGGATTGAGAGAAGGCCCTCATACAAACATTGTCATGATCAATCTCAAACAAATCTATAAAATGTTCAAAATCTTGGATGTGTTTTTCAGCCGTGATGGCATTAGGTTCTCCATCAAACACAGGTAGGTACTTATAGTGCTTTGGAGGAAAACTATGAATGATGTGAGGTAATTTTAAAGATCTGTATCTCTATTGAATCTTGGAGGGTGTTAGATCAAGTACAAGAAGTTAAATATCAGCCTTGATTTCATGAGGCTCATCAACTTGGCTATGGTCATCACATGGCTCAGATGGAATATTTTGATCAAAATCAGTGATACAATGAGGAGATATATGTACAACTTTAAGAGGAGGATATACGAGTGCAAGATTCTCATGATCATCATTTGAATGCAGTAGGTAAAGAAAAATTTGTTTAGCATGTTCAGGAAAGGACAAAAGGTAATTAGCAACAAAAAATATTATGTTTTGGAAAAAACTCAACTTTAGGTACTTGTTTTCTCCCATGATGTCCTTTCATACCTCTGTCAATGGATCTCGTCCTCCAGTGGAGTGTCTAAATCACATTTGAAGATTGATTGGAGTCGTTAGGTGGAAATGTACAGCCTTCTTGTGTCTGACCTATGTCCACCATTAGAAATCAGGTCTCAACCTTGTCGTTTCTCCCAGGGAAAATGCAACTTTCATTCCCTGGCAACGACACCAAAATGTTAACACTTGGGAATTTCTTTGGGATGTATCAAAGAAAACCCCGAGGTAATTGGTTCAACCAACTTTAGATTGTATTCTAACCTATACAACCAGAGAGGGCTCTCTCAGATGTCTAATGACTGGTAATAACTCAAAGGATTCATCAGTAAATGCACATGTTTGTTTTTGTTTTTAAAAGGGCTGGTAGGACAAACAAGGAAAAGGTACCATTGGGCAATGGAGCCAAGGCTTGACTTTCAAGGTTTTTACAGTCAACAATTGGTTGGTTTCTCTCTGCAAATTTGAGGCAAAATAGGTGTTATGCTCAACAAATAAATGATATGGAATGGAAGATGGAAAGGGCACTAGCAAATTTGGCTCATTTTGGGACGGCTATTTCGATGCTCTTGCAACGTTATGTCGTGGATATTGCGACGAATCCTGAGTCTCTGAAACGTCGTTTTATGTCACGTGGAAATTGCGACGAACTTGAATTACCGTCGCAAGAGCGACGACCCAAAGAAATTTCTCACAATTGCAACAAAAAAGAAATATTGTTGCTAATACGACAATATAGTCAACCTAAGTGAAACCAACATGTCATCGCAATTGAGACAACCATTGCAACGACAAGTTTCGTTGTCTATAAAGAAAATGTGTCACAGCAATCTCAGTGTTCGTCGTACTTGCGACAACAACTTTTTTATGTTTATGTAGCAAATACGTAACAAGAATTTAAGTTGTCGTCACACTTGCGTCGCAGCAATATAAGTGGTTGTCACCATTGCAATGACAACTTTTTGTTATTTATATTGCAAAATTGTCACAGCAATATAAGTTGTCGTCACAAATGAGACGACAACTTTCGTTGTTTATATGGCAAAAGTGTCGCAGCAGTATATGTTGGTGTCGTACTTGCGACGACAACTTCCGTTGTTTATATGGAAAAAGTGTCGTGGCAATATATGTTGTCGTCTCAATGGCGACGACAATTTTCGTTCTTTATATGGCAAAAGCGTCATAGCAATATATGTTGTTGTCGCAATTGAGACGACAGTTTTCGTTGTTTATATGGCAAAAGCGTAATAGCAATATATGTTGTTGTCACAATGGCGACGACAGTTTTGGTTTTTTATATGGCAAAAGCGTCGTAGCAATATATGTTGTTGTCATAATTGCGACGACCAATATTTATTTAAAAAATAACTAAATAAAGATTTTAGGCTGCAATTTTAATATTAATATTACCATGTCCTCCAAGTGGAACATGGTTTCTCCTATAATTCCTTGGATAATGGGGATAGGTCTCAATGCCTTGATAATGTGCATGAGAGGACAATAAATCCCTTAGGCTCTAAATGAATCTTTCGGGGACCTACAAGGGCCATGGATAAGGCCACAAACCACAAAAACATGCCATATATAAGATATCATTATCATTAGAGTGGTATGAGCATATCCCAACCTTCAATGAACATAAAATTGCTCAACATGTTTGGGACTTCATAAATTTTACAGAAGACCTAAATATTTCCCATGAGGATGTTATGATGTGGTTGTTTCCCTTTACATTGAAAGAAAGTGCAATAGTGGTGGGATGTTCTTTGGTGCTATCGTATATCATAGCGGTGGGTGTTCTTTGGTGATATCA
>ML783728.1:288140-317509 GCA_009831015.1 Picea engelmannii
GTCAAATATTTATAGGCCAATTTTAGGTCACTATCGTCGCAATTGCAACAATAATGACCTAAAAATATTTTTTTTCCACATATTTATTTTAGGTCATTTTCAATGGTAAATTTTAGCTAAATTATTATGGTCAAATTTCGTCGCTCTTGCGATGTACAATCTAAATCCGTCGCTCTTGCGACGCACATTGACCATAATAATTTAGTCAAACTACATGCTTCGATATTGCGACGAATACGGGGTAGATTTGGAAAAAATGAACTTTTTCTCTTGCATGTTGCGACAAAAGAGTGCTTTCGTCGCAAGTGGTCGTCGCAAATTTTTCAATATGTAGTAGTGGGAGAAGAAAGCCCACTACACTACATACATCAATAAGTGGATGAATCTCCAGTGCAGCTTTAGAAGAAAGGACACAAAGATTAACTACTAAACAAAACATCAATTGAAGATGAATCTTGTAAAAGTAACCATTAAAACATAAAAAGCATCATCAGTGTAACAATTGTGTAACATCTGAGAACAGTTTTTGTAGGTAAGCTCGTTCTAAATAAAAACGTCTCTTGGTTTCTTGAAATTCATCTCCAGCTGGCCGGAATACATGTCGCAAAAACATGTCTCAAACAGGAAATCATGAACACTGAAAAATAGGGCTCAAAGATTCCTTTGAATCTCCCAATTCATGACACCCTTTGCAAATATGAGAGAGGTTTTTATTATTTGGTTCGTCCTCGAAAAAAACCTCTCGAGGATTTTCAAAATTCCTCTCTAGTTGGTCAGAAAGTGATCTTGAAGTTGACCATTAAACCAGTCAGTTATGCAGCGTGCAATGTATCCCTTGTGCCGCAAAACCCTCTCCGCGAAAAAATCCTCTGCGTGACAAAATCCTCTGCGTGAAAAAATCCCCTTCGTGACAAAATCCTTTGCGCGACAAAATCATCTACGCGACAAAATCCTCTGCGCGACAAAACCCCTACCTGGCAAAACCCTCTGTGCGGAAAAATCCTCTCTGTGACAAAATCCCCTGGGCGACAAAAACCCTCTGTGCGACAAAATTCTATGAACGAAAAAATCCTTTGCGCGAAAAAATCCTCTGCGCAACATGCAGTTGCAAATGGAAATGGAAATAATAAATGATAAAGCTTCCTTTTGAAACCGACCCTTGGAGATGTTAGGTGATGCCATGCATAAAAACAATATTGGTGCTAACAAGCATGACTTTGCAAACAGCTCACAAACCTCTAACCTTAGCTATGAAAATCATGGTGCTAACGCCTACAACAGCAATTTGAGATTGATACATATGCCTTTAACTATGTTATCGGTGTAGTCCTCACTCAATAGGGACATTTGATCGCCTATCATAGTGAGACACTATCTGATGATGTTAACATACATCACACCTATGACAAGAAGATGTACTCCATTGTGCAGGCATGCCGACAACAGAAGCATTGTATTATGGGAAAGGAAATGATCATCAACAATGATCACAAGGCTTTGCAATTCATGCAGACACAAGAAAAGTTGTTGAATGATCAACATCATAAGTGGTCCACATACCTACAACAATTTATCTTGAACATTAAGTATAAGAAGGGCAATGCCAACCGTGTTGCAGACTGCCTCAGTCAACCCCTGATTTTGGCACTGACCACAATTCTTAACTCTCATGGACACAATACCTCCAAATGGCCACAATTATATAATAATGACACTGACTTTACTACTACTTATCAAACAATGAGTGCAAGAAAACAAGTCCCAAAATTCCACCTCTAGGATGCACTCTTGTGCCAATTGGGGCATCTCTGTGTTCCTTCAAGCGAGCATGCAAACCTAATTTGGGAGGCATATCACAGTCGTGTGGGATTGCACTTCAGTGTCGAGAAGACAATAGCAGTACTTCAAAAGTATTTCTACTGGATAAAGCTTTGACAAGAGATCAACCATTATCTAGTATATCAGGTTGTGCATTGCCTATGCCATTGTTAAACCATCCATCAAGAAGCAAGAGCGGTACACTCCTCTCCCTACCCCAGGCAAGCCCTGGGAGTCAGTATCCATGGATTACATGTTAGGTTTTCCCTCCAACAAACATGGTTGATGTTGTGTCTTTGTGGTCATCGATTGGTTCTCTAAGATGACCATTTTGGTACCATGTAAAAAAAATATCACAACCAAGGTCACTGCTAGGCTCTTCTTTGAACATGTTTGGGTTCATTTTGGGCTACCAAGATCGATTATTTTAGATAGGGATAATAGGTTCATCAATACTTTATGGTCCATCTGATGTTCTTTGATGGACACCAAGTTGACCAAATCGATTTCCTTTCACCCCCAAATAAATGGGCAAATGGAAGTGGTCAACGGGATGGTTGTGAATATCCCACGCATGTACAACTCCAAACATCCAGGTACATGGGCTAAGAACCTTCCATATGTTCAATATAGCTATAATAAATCCCTCCACAACTCTATTTGTTGTAGCCCTTTTCAAGTGTGCTTGGGGTTCTAGCCATTGGCCCCCATTGATGTAGCTCTTCTTGTTCCATCTTCACTAACAAGAGTCCTCCCACACCGAGACCGATGCAGACAAAGCAACCAATTTTTTTGAACATATCTATAAGCTCCAACGATTGGTTCGTGATATCTTGCAGAAGGCCAATGCCAAGTACAAGCAGCGTCATGACTAGCATTGGGTTCCACACAAGTTTCATGTGTTGAAATTGTAACTATAGTCGGTATTCATAATTTAAAAAGAAAAAAGTGAAAAGTAATTTAGTATAAATATATATAATAAATAAGTAGTTATTTATTATCCGAGGGACGCATCCTTTCATGGATGGTCACCATATTGTCTATATATATCAAACACTCAACATTGTATTAACATCATTTGAATATACAATATCATCTCATTTAGAAAAATCAACATGGTATCAGACCACGACTGGGCTTGACTACCTCACGGGAGGGCCCAAAAAAATGAGAGAGATTTTTTTTTGCGCATATTAAAATCATTAAGGAAGCACACAAGATTAATTGGGGTATGAGAGGCTGCAAGCCATGTTTTCTTTCTACATGCACACAGAGATGGGTCGAGCACGTGGTTGGGAGAATACGAGAATGTGTGAAGAGAATTTGAGTGATGGCGTGGGTTCCAATTGGATTCAATTTCCTCATGTTTAAACTAAAATTCGATGACCCTTTAGAGGTCATTCAACTTCACGGTGGACGTGGGGGCAGTGGCAAAAGAAGTAGAATTTAGTGATGGTGTTGTTGGTGATTGAACCGATGACACGATGTCGTTGCGAGAGAGGTTGAGATCATCAATCCCAGGATAAAAATTAAGGCATTCAATCCAGCCATAGTACAACCATCTTCTCTAGATACGAAGTACATCATCATTATCAAAACTTTGATTTAAAAGTTATGTTGGAAACTAAGAATCACCGTGATATACGCCTGTTAAGCCATCATGGAGGCATTAACATTCATGGCGGGAATGTTTCCGCTGGGATAACCTTTGTTAGTTGAATCCCTTCAATTTCATTCAACTTTATTAAGTTTTTTTTAATACCAGTGTTCACTGAATTCACACCGCTCTGTTGGAGTTTTGAATATGACGGTAGTGGTAACCCTCTATCTCGTTCTAGCAGGTTATGGTGACCCAATTGTCTCAAATTTTCACCATTGGGATGACATGTGTGTTGTGACCATGGATTTGGTCACCACGATAGCTCTTAAGCGGGAGTTCGATGTGATGGGCATCGAAGGCTAGGATGCAAAGTGTATGATTGGCGCGAAGCTCGCTCGGGTCATAGTGGCATTTAATCAATTTTTTTTAATGGGTATATGTATATATTAATGGATTTAAATGCCAGATAGATGATAGTTGGATGCATATCACACAGAATTGTTAGTAATCATGGCAATCCAAAACTAGCTAGAATTGGAAAGAAAACTGCCAATTGGGGATGCAATTGTGAGGATCCAGGATTGACTTGGAATTTAAGGAAAATAAATTATCCCAATTGGCTGAATGTTGTTTTGTGTAGAGATTAAGTGGGAGGGATTTGAATATGCGGCAAGATCAGCTATGGGTCACAACTGCATTGATGTGAGCAGGAAGATGGCAGCCCAACATTTCAGCCCTGTAGAGTTGATTACCCTCGTGGATCTCTTGGATGCCCTTTTGCTATGTGCTCTTGTTTAGGCTTTTGGATCTAATAACAACATTGGATCTATGGATTCTTTGTTTCAAACCCATGATAAAAGCCTAATAAGAATTCTTGTCATAACTGTAGGCCTTAAGGCGATGGCAAGGTACATGTACCAGAGGACATTGTAGGTCTTTCCCATATCTATGACAGATGAAGTGCAAAGAAGACAAGTAAAATTGACCATTATGAATACCTCCCTAGTTAAGAGGGAGTGTTGAATTTTTGTAACTATGGTCGATCTTCATAATGTATATATTCGAAAAAGAAATTCATGAAAAGAAGGCTCATGGAAAGAGGGTTATCCCAGAAAGATGGAGCAACTAGTGAAGCGAACTGGACAAGCAAGGTTTTCTTCAGTGTAAGAGGGAGCTAGTTGGCTCATGCAGAAAGGCAGTCATGGAGGGCAAGACCTTCCAACATGATGTCAAGGAGATACATTGCCATATGTAATGATCAGAGATAAAAAGTCTCTATGAGAAATATTCCTCCAGGATGGGATCATACCAGATAGAAGAAGCAATTCTAGTGATCGTGGATACATCCGGTCAGACCCATTGTAGCACATCTATGGTGATAGATCCAATGGAGGTGGAAATCATAGTATGAGTCTCAGAGGGAGCAGTTGCAGGACCCCAGAAGGAGCAGCTGCAGAGAGAGTGGAGGAGCTACTCTCTGTACATGCAGATCCACTTCCAGAGGAGCTAGTCCCAGATTGGTTATTCTTGGGATGATCCATTGTTCCTATTAGGAGATTGAGTATTCTCCAAGGGATTGGAGGTGTTGCAGAGGCCATGCAAGAAATTCCTTTGACAGAGGAAGTACATAGTTGTGATTTTGCATAGATATGGCATAATGGACTGCAGGTCCATGGCCACACCCATGATATCAAATTTGAAGAAGCTGAATGAGGCAACTTCATACTCAAATTTGGTGGACCCTATGATGTACAAACAACTAGTTGGGTCCTTGATGTACCTGGTAAACACCGAGCCAGATCTATTTTTTATGAGCGCCTTGAGTCAGTTCATGAGTGAACCAAGGAAATTGCACTGGGTTGTTGCAAAACATGTGTTGAGGTACCTACGTGGTACAGTTGGGTATGGACTCATATAATTCTCAAGTTGAGAAGAAATGTTGCAGGGATATACAGACTTTGATTGGGTAGGGAGTGCAGATGACAAAAAGAGTACCTATGGTACCTGTTTCAGTTTGGGCTTATCCATGGCACTTATCATTGCAGAGGTAGAGTACATTAAAACATGTGATGCTTGTACGGAAGCAGTATGGCTTCGTAAGTTGATTTCTAGACTATTTGATCAGGTGTCAGATTCGACTGTGATATTTTTTGACAATCAAAGTTGTGTGAAGCTTTCAGAGAACAAGATGTTCCATGATAGGTCAAAGCACATTGAGATCAAGTATTATTACATCTGGGATCGAGTCTAGAAGGGAGATGTAAAATGCCAATATATCTCCATCGATGAGCATATAATGTATATTCTGACGAAGCACTTGTCCACAGGGAAGTTTGAGTACTTCAGGGACAAGTTGGGACTTGTGGAGATTGCTCCCTTGGTTGAGAGGGAGTGTTGATCGATATCATGCTAGTACAACTTAGATATGATGCTTCAACATCATGCTAGTATAACTTAGATATGATACAAATGTCTTGAAACACATCATGCTAGTACAACTTAGAGATGATGCATATTCCTGAGTCACATCATGCTAGTACAACTTAGATATGATGCAGTACCATCATGCTAGTACAACTCAGAGATGATGCAGGTGACTCACATCATGCTAGTACAACTTAGAGATGGTGAATTGACACCATGATAGTACGACTTATAGATGATGCAGAGGCATTGATCTACATCATGCCAATACAACTTAGATATGATGCATTTGCATCATGCTAGTATGGCTTAGAGATGATGTAGATGATATTCCACATCATGCTAGTACAACTTAGATATGATGCATTAGCATCATGTTATTACAATTTAGAGATGATGCATATGCCTGAGTCACATTATGCCAGTACATCTTAGATATGATGCAATAGTATCATGCTAGTATAGCTTAGAGATGATGCAGATGACTCACATCATGCCTAGATTACTAAGATAAAGTGTGGCTCGTATAATCATGTGACACTCCGTTGAGTGCGTGACAACTACGAGACACGTGTGTAGTCGTGAGACTATGGCGAAGATTGTGTGTCTCTGGAGAGCAGTTGTATGCTACTACAATGGTTGTGTACCACAAACGGAGATTGTGTGTCTTTGGACAGTAGTTGTGTGTTATTACGGTGGTTGTGTACCACTGGAAAAGATTGTGTGTCTCTAGACAGTAGATGCTACGGTGGTTGTGTACCATTGGCGGAGAGTGTGTGTCTCTAGACAGTAGTTGTGTGCCACTACAGTGGTTGTGTACCACTGGCAGTGACTATGTGTCACTGGACAGTAGTTGTGTGCTACTAGCAGTGGTTGTGTACCACTGGACATTAGTCATGTACTACTATGGATCAACATAGTCGTGTTTTATTGGATGGCATTGTAGTAGTTGTGTGATACTAGCTAATTGTCATGGAGATTACCATATCACTTGGAGTAGTTGTGTGTTGCTTGATTGTAGAGACTGTGACAGATGATTCAAGCTACTGATGACATGGTAGTAGTTGTGTGCTACTAGTTGATTGCAGAGCAGTCAATGGACTGCTAGATGAAGACATCATGAAAATATATCTCCCTAACTAAGAGGGAGTGTTGATGTTTGAGGTAGCATTATGAGACATTGTCCTCGAAGGGTCCCGTATGGACTAGTAGGGGGGAATGTGGACTTCATCCCTACGTGCCTCGGATGGTCAGATGAAGGAACCAAGACATTGGTTCCATGAGGAAACCTCTATATGTCAAATATGGTTCAAGATGACTTAGCTTGATCAACACCAAGGGACTGGTCACCCCTTGTAGGATGAGCTAGCTCAAGTCTTGTGGATACCAACTACATGACGTGTATAAACATAGGTGAATGCCCCTAGTAAGCATTGGGTGGACCTTCTCCTAGATTGGGCTGCATACCAATGGAGATATGATACATTTATCACAAGGGTGTACTTGTGATAAATGGGCCCAAGTGTAGTCCTTCCTTGATCATGACAAGGAATAATATGGACTCGAAGTGCTTGAAGATGAAGACCCAGAGTGAGCCTGATATTAGAGAGATTCAATTGGCTCAGAGGGAGAGCCTTAGAGGGGGTTTCCTCTCGGTTAAGGTGGGAGAGAGACATCCCCCAAGACTAACAGACATGTGTCATGAGTCTAGAGTGAAGTTTGTATACTTCAGAGACAAGATTTGGCATGATGAAGAATGTCTCCCTCATTGAGAGGGAATGCTTATATTTGGAAAACATCGAGAATACATTCTCCCAGATCATATGGTAGGTTGCTCTTGATGTTGCAGATGTTATGAATACCTCCATATTTAAGAGGGAGTGTTGAAATTGTAACTATGGTCAGTATTCATAATTTAGAAAGTAAAAAGTGATAAGTAATTTAGTATAAATATATATAATAAATAAGTAGTTATTTATTATCCAAGGGACACATCCTTTCATGGATGGTCACCATATGTTTTGGATATATGAAACACTCATCATTGTAATAACATCATTCAAATAAACAATATCATCTCATTTAGAAAAATCAACATCCTGTTCATGATAAGGTATGGTTACATTGGCAGAAAGAGCACTTCACGACCCCCCAGGAAGCTTCTACCACTTTGATGTGGGACTTACTCCATCACAAAGGTTGTGGGTGAAAATGATTTCAAATTAAGTATTTCTCCTTTCTTTGGCTTGCACCTAGTATTTCCCACCTCTGTTGGACACCTTGGAGGTCGCTGAGCATTTGGCCCCTATAGAACTCAATATTGACTACCTTGAGCAGGATACAGTGGATTGGATCATGGAAACCAAGATGAAGGGCACATGCTAGTAAAACATACAGCTCTATTAGGTTGTCAAAGAAGGACAACTTCTTTAGCAAGGAAAATGTCATAGCTAGATTCAGATTAAGTAAAAGTTTCTCAATCTACTATGGGAACTTGACACAATGGGGATCGTTGCTTCCTGAGGGGGGATTGATCTAGGTAGATATCAATGGTCACCCACCTCTTCCATTGACTCAACATGGCTCTCCATCTTGGCAGTTTTATTATGACTTTTTAGGATTTTTTGGGTCGTTTTCAAGCCCTGAATGATGTTTCTAGGGAAATTTTAGGGCCTATGTTTATTTTTGACACACCGAGGCCATGCTGCAATATTGTAGTCCTTGGTTAGAGCTTTCCAACGAGCTACTATGCGCGCCAAATGGAGATTGTATGTGAAAGTTGCACCCCCATGAAGTTGATGTAGAAACTAAACACCTTGGGCTCAAAAACACTTTTTTTGTGCTTCACCTCCTAGGGTTAGGGTTTTGGACCTTTAGGGTTCTTTCTTTATGTTAAAAGGCCATCCTTCTAGCCTCTTGTATTATCTTTTTTCTGAATGATCATAGCCGACATCTCTCTCTCTCTCTCTCTCTCTCTTCAGAGATAAGCTACCACTATTCTAGCCAGTTTGTGTTCTACAATATTTTGTTATTTTACTCATTAATAGAAGTTGGGTTTTCACGGTATTATTGTGCTCTTTGTTATATTCCTATGCGTGTTTCATTTCGTTCCCTGTACAATATGGATCACAAGAAGTGCACCATCTTTAGGTGAATGGGTTGTTATATTTTCTTAGGGAAAATACCCAATGTTGTAAGGATTGAGCATAAGCCCTCTCCTAAACATCACATAAGGGGTCTCATAATCCTTGTATCCTTCGTGGCATGTGAGAAGAGCTTACACCTTGTGGATATAATTAGGTGGTAGATTGCACTTAATTAATGTCGATCTTACAAGTAGTTTTGCCTTGCCTACAGTAAATAAGGCAGTTGGAAACAATTGATAATTGACAAGCTAGCCTTCCCCCTCTTTTGGCCTTTCTAAAAATCTCCACTATGGCAAAGACATTAAAATATTCCTTAAAGGCATTATGATATTCCTTAAAATATTCCTTAAAGGCGCATTAAAATATAGTATTGGTTTGTTATTATGGGATTTTAGTGAATTTGCATAATGGATAGAATTGTTTTTTAGAGATATCTATCATCATTATAGCCATTTCATCTTTATAATGTTTTTCAGTGTTCTTTAAGTGTTGTGTTTCTTTTTTTTTGCCTTTAATTTCATTCTCAATCCAATATGAACTATCAAGGTTGTCTCGAAATCCAAAGAAGACATGGCAAAGATGCCATCAATTTGGTGCCTTGCTCTTCAACCTTGTCAAAAAGTGCACCATATTTTAGGTAGATGGGTTGTTATATTTTCCCAGGGAAATAACCCAATGTTGAAATGATTGAGCATAAGTCCCCTCCTAGACATCACATATGGGGCCTCATAACCCCTTCCCCATCATTTGTCCTTCACGACATGGGGAAGAGCTAACACATTGTGGATCTAATTAGATGGTTGATTGATGTCGATCTTATAGGTAGTTTTTCCTCACCTACATCAAATAATAGCCGGGAAGGAACACTTTATAAGCTATCCCTCCCTCTCTTTTGGCCATTCCTTGTGACCTTCCAAAAAATTTCCACTATGGAAAAGACATTAAAATATTCCTCAAAGGCATGATGAAAAACTATAATGAATTTGTTTAGGTGGACAATTGGAGCATAGATAAATCATCTATTCAAAAGTTATTCACGAAAGAGCTAGACCACAATGTGTTGAAAAATAAGATTGAATAGGTGGAAACCATGGCTTACGATGCACATGAAACTATTAGGTATTAAGGATTTTAGAGAGATTAATTCTCAATGGAATGGTGCCCTTTAAGAAAACGAGGAGGTACCTTTGACTAGATGGCATTAACAACAATGCTTTGGGTAAAAAGAAAGTATCTATTTCCTTAAGCATAACCTAGAGACCCACTTGAAGAGGCTAGAAAGTGTCCTCCGCCAAGGAATATCCATCCTAGAAGAAGAAACCTCCATGGACAAGGAGAGGTACCAGGAAGAAGAAAATGTTATCGACTTACATGGCAACAATATAACTCTAACCATGAACAACAAACGAGAGGAGGAAAATTGACATGGATCCATCTAGGGAGAACCTAAAGTTATAAACTTGGACGATCACAACTGCGCTCCTATGGTGGTGCATAGGTCTCCTTTATAGTGGTGCATAGGTCTCCTTTATGGAAATCATAAGTTATAGTGGTGCATAGGTCTCCTTTATGGAAATCATATTTTGATATATTTTTGTGTTGTGGATCTCAAAGCATTAACAAGTATATAGAATTCATGTGAAAGTATTTTGTTTTTTTCTTTCACTAATACACTTACAACATTATGAATCTTTTACATTGCATCCATGATGCAAACTCAAGGTTTCAACTTTCTCGATATGTATGTAAATTTTCTAGTGATAAATATAATTTTGTTTTTATTAAAGAAAAAGCAAAGTTGAAGAGATGCACTAAAGCTTTGACTTGTATATTTTAGAAATATGTTTCAAGTCTTTGATTAAAATAACTAAGTTTCTATTAATTACCATTTTTTTTCTAGGTTATAATGCCCAGGGAAAATCCCCGAGTACCTTCTCTCATTTTGAGAATGGTATCTAGGGTAAACCCTAGGATCTTTGGGGCACAAGGCTGATCAATATCATGGATTGATGTCATTACAACAATATACTTGTTATGAGTTCAACAAGTCACTTGCGCAAATTGAACATGAGTGGGGGGATAATAAACATTCCTCCCAACCACTTGAGTTAAACCCAATTGACAATTACGGAATTAATTATATCACCATGGGTTGTTATTTGAAATGAATCAATATAATATTTGTTATTTTTCTTGGTGCTCTACGAAGTGGAAAACTAGATAAATTGCTTTATCAAGACAATCTCAGGGGCTTATCTTGATTTGGTGAATTGAGGTCCTGGAAATTTTAGTGCTTGGTTTGGGCCTTACGTGAATGATTTTGCCCCCAAAACTTTGTGTGTAAAGTTTCTAGTTCATTGATGTTGTTCGACTCTTACAAAGCTTTCTAATGAGATAAAGAGGTATGGGAACATAATTCGTATGAAGGAGTTATGCCTTCAACAAGTTGACCATTGCTTTCACTACCATAATACAAAGTGGAAGCCATTTTACTGCTCATTACTCACATGTCGAGATAGCCATGTGTGTTTTTAAAAAAGACTTCAAAGGGTCCATGATCAACTTAAACTGTAATCATGATCGAAAGTCGAGGAATGAAAAAACCCTAACCCTTCCCTCAATAACTTTAAAGAGGTGTTAAAATCCTAGTTGTCATGAGAGAAAGGGGTTTTGTTCCTGTTGTATTAATGTTATGTTCAATAACCAAGCAATGTAGAGGAATTGGATAATAGAGCAAGAGGGAGAAGGTGCCCATATAATAATGTATCACAAGCCACAATGTGTACTTGCCTCATTGCGAGTAAACCTTCTTTGTATTTTGCATTTTAAACCTAAGAATAATAAGAGCAAGGCATGGTCTTTATTTTTTATTAGAGTTTTTCCTCATGGGTTTCCCCAATGTAAATCTCGTGTCCATGGTGTTGTGTGTTTTTACTACCTAGATACGTTTTATTTCTTAGTTAATTTTATCGACGCAAGTACTATTTTTCTAGTTTTATATCCTAATCATAAGTAGTAATTGAATAACAAAGTCTCATTGGATTTGTAGTCTCATATTAAAAATATGTTGTGATTAACTATCCATTGGAATTTTCGAGGCAAATTTCAAATTATTTGCACAGGGATCTCTCTCACCATTGATGCTTCCATTAATTTACCCTCCATTGGTTGGATGCAATGCGAGCAATGAAAGATCTTTTGTCTTCAAAATCACACAATACCAACTAATCATGCCAATTAATCCATCTTGGGATATCCTATAGCAATCTAGATAATACAACCTTACCACAATGAAATATTGCTATGTTGGGATTTTGTTCCATGTTAATGCCCCTCTTTTAAATTGCGCATGTGTGTTAACATTGATGTTGGGTGTGTATGTGTGTGATGTGGATAAGTCCACATATATAACAATCTGGGAGTCAAAGATGGCTTATAAGGCATTATATGCACTAAAAGCTTTGCCACTTTGGACATTGGCTTTATGGTGCAAATTCCCAAGTTGATGTGATAACATTCTCCCTCATTTTGATACTAACATCCTCACTGGTTTTGACGTCATGCCTTGGGTACTATGTATAACTTGTGTTTATCATCTTTATGACGTTACAAGGTATCGTGTGTGAATGACTTATCCCTATGTTGAAATTTTGTTCCACGTTAACACTCTTCTTAGGCTTCTCTTTACCTTTAATG
Organism: Picea engelmannii; assembly: GCA_009831015.1. NCBI lineage: Eukaryota > Viridiplantae > Streptophyta > Pinopsida > Pinales > Pinaceae > Picea > Picea engelmannii. The sequence continues at coordinate 300,825 of ML783728.1, forward strand.
TTTTTCTTAAATCTATAGTCTTGTTACAACTAGTAAGCTAAACTCTCTATCATTTCATCCATTAAGAAGACTCATACTGGGAACTCAATAACTAGCTAATGTTTTGGCCCTTTTTCAATTTGGCCTCACGAAAATTTGGTGACTTGAATTTTATTGAATCACTTCAACTTAGTTGAGATACTCAATTTTAATTGCACACATAAGTTCAACCCCCTCGAAAACCCCTACAACACTTAAATGATCAATCTCAACAATTTAGATTTACAATTTCATCAAAAGAAAATTGTCTCTGTGATTCTCATTAAAAAACTCCAATTTAACTTCCAACAAAGAGTTGAGAAACAAAAAAAAGTGCCAAATCATTTTTTGCTTATCCTTTATTCCTTCGCATTGGGCTAACTTGGAGCACCTCCTTCAAGTTTAGTGTTGAACATGATATCAAATTCAAAAAACCCCCTTGCATGAATATAAGAGTACTCTAATATTTTTCATGCAAAACCTTTTTCTTTATATTTAACGAGCTTAAGCTTTAAACAAGACAAAGTTTAAAACACTTGAGTTTATTTAGCTATTTATTAGACATAAATAGAAATGCAAAAAATGTAGGTGATAAATACATAGGACAATATTTTATATAAAGTTGACTAGAGGTTACCTCTTAGGTAACAGGTTAAATTGCAACTAGGAGTGGTATCTCGAGTCATATATGAGACTAAGGCTAGATACTACTCAAAAGGGCATGACTTCATTGAAGGTAGCCTTAATAATATTTGCTAAGAGCTTGTCTTCTTTGGTTATGACCCAAAAACATTCACAATAGTGAAAGTTTACCCTTATAAACAATTATCAATAAATTATTTTAAGTGATGTAGTTTCCTTCAATATTATTAATGATTTAACCTTAAAAACAAAGATAAAAAAGAAAGAAAAAAAAAAGTTGACTAATAAAGTGTTTTTTTAAAGGCCCATTATATTATATTATATGATCGACATAAGTACATCATTATTATAATACTCAATTTATTTGCAAAACATAAATGTAATGAGGAATTGGACCAAGTATTGCTGATTAAAGCAAATACCTGGGATTCTTTAATGTCAGTTTCAGGAGGTGGGGCCCCGGAGTCTCTTGAAGCATGAAATACTATTCGTCGATGAGGAATATGCTTCAGAGATGCTTTCTATACTTGCTCGTCAGTTAAGCGACGCCGCCTCACATGCTCCCAACATAATTAAAAAATTCGGAATAAATACGCCAGACATATATATTAATCCCAAAAAATAAAATCAGGTGCGTGCAATCAGTGAGGGCATGTGCGCGTGCTTTACGTGGCAGCCCCAGAAGTCGACGGCTGGGCGCCACTCGAGTACGGGCGCACTAGGGCATCTGACTTGATGCCACGCTGGCAGTCAATCACAGGTGGATGTTCTACTCTACAGAAGGCAGTGCATGAGGTTTAACAAATAAAGCGCCAACCTGTCGCCCCGTCAGCGGTGTTGTGGACAGGGTTCCGCGGGGATCCAGCTAAAGATCGCCGGGTACAATACATTTTATTGCGAATTTCGCCAATCCGTGTCCAAAGACTGCATTTATCGATGTTTTTCTGATCCCGGAGAGGCTTGAAACGGCGTGTTTTGAGCAAAAATGTTGCATTAGGGCCCGTCTTTTGTTTTTTCTTTTTTTCCGGCCTTGAAATACACCCTCGGTAGGGTCCGGATTGTTTCTTTTTGACGTTTCGGAGGTTCGAATCCCGGCGTTCGTTCTTTTTCATATAGCTTTAATTTCGACTTTCCAGCGGCTCGATCGATCCGTCCGTCCGCGGAATACGTTTCACGTGATGTGCTTTTAAGAGGGTCGGACTCGTGTTCTTTATACCGTATTCCGGGGGTTCGGTGAAAAGATTGCTTCATTTTGTCCTTTGAGTGCGCTTTTGATCCCGTGTTCTTTAGTTCAGGAGCAAAGAATGCTTATGCTTCGCTTTGAAGTCCCGGCGGTTCGAGGCCTGTTCTAGAAGCTACCACAGGAGATCTTTCAGCGTAAAGAAACCGCCCCGTGGCTCGAACCATGGTGTGTGGCCTACGTTTGATGTGAAATCTTTGGAAAGATTTAGCTTCATGGCTCCAGTTGATGATGGAGGGGTTCGGAGTGGTGGCCTTCTGACGAGGTCGGCCCTGTCGGGTTATGCTATTTGAGTGCATTGGTTGTTTTGCGGGCATTTTGGTTATGCTGTCCATTTCCAGTGCCACGAGGGTCTGAATTGTGGAACACGATATCGGTGTGATGCTTAGCTTTGTCTCTTAATATTATATGCACATATATATGCGAACAATGTTCGTCTTCGTTGCCTCCTTCGTTTTCTTAGTCTGCCAGGGCTGCTATTCAGGAGCTGAAATCACAAGGGTTTAGAAAGCAGATCTTCGGCTGTTCTCTTGTTTAGAAAGGGCGAGGTTTGTTGATCGAATCTCGTTAACTGTTCAAGGGGAGGATATATTATGAGTGTGCCCGCTTTTTCATGAGGATTGGGAAAGCAGATAGCGCAGCATCGACAACCATGTATTTTACGAAGCTGGACGACTCGCCCATGTTCCGCAAGCAGGTTAGTTGGGACACAATTTCTTATGCCTCTTCTAAATAACAGCTGCTGCATAATATGGGCTTCTAACAGTAGACGTTTATGAGCATCTGTGTTCTACTACATTTTATGTTAGAGTGTGATACGCTGTTGTTGAACGTCAGGAGATGTAAGTAAATTTCAACATCGATCCAAGAAACATAAACAAACGCCGCTTCATTTTTCTGATAATTTTACATCAAATTACTCATCTGTCCTATCCTGGCTTTCCTGCCCTGGCCCGCCATCAATCCTTCGCTGCGTGATTAAATCTGCTGAAAACATCCAATATGAATCCTTGAATTCCTTTCCCTCAATCTGTAACATGTAACTGAGTGCACTATGCAGTAAATTTTGTTTCTCTTTAATTTGTTTTATGTTAGAATGGTACACTTTTATTGAACCTCAGAAGATAGAAGTAAATTTCTGATCTTATCAGAAGTACATTTTTCTGATAAGTTTACATAAAAATACTCAGCTGTCTCGTCTTGGCTTCCCTGCCGTGCCCTGCCAACAAACTTTAAAGCATCTATCCTTTGCTGTGTGATTAAACTGAGCGCCCTATTCAGCAAATTTTGTTTCTCTTTAATTTTGTTTTATGTTAGAATGATACACTTTTGTTGAACGTCAGAAGATGGAAGTAAATTTCAACATCGATACAAGAAATATAAATAAATGCCCTTTCATTTTCCTGATAATTTCGCATGAAATTACTTAGCTGTCTCATCCTGGCTTCCCTGTGCTGCCCCGCCAACAAAGTTTAAAGCATCCATCCTTCGCTGTGTGATTATACTCCGCTTAAAACCAACCCAATAGAGAATCTTGAATTCCTAATCTCAATCTATGACATCTAACTGAGTGCATTATGAAGCAAATTTTACTTCTCTTTAATATTAGATTTATCATTTATATAGCTACAAGGTTGACTACCATGCTGTTAAATTCCTGTTATCTGGTTTTGCTCGGACTTGAGCAGATTATGAGAGCTTTAAGTAGCATAGGTTTGTTGCCCGTGAGAAATGGCCAGCAGAAAAGGGGCTGAAAAATACAAATAAAAGACAACTTTAAAAAAATCCCTTAACTGCACATTGCAACTTAAAAGTAAATGAAATGTTACTTCCACAGAAAACGTATTGCTATATATCTTGCTGGGTATGCTGGATCAGATCCGTCAAGTTGCCATTTTATTTATAATATCTATTTTTGTATAAAATATCCGTGGTCTATATGCCATTGATGCTGAACCCTTACAATATGCTTTTGTCCTTTGAAGAAATCATACAATATACTTTTGGCCATGTTTAAAGATAACTTATTTATTTTCTAAGGTTTCCAATGGATAAACTTTCTAAAAGATTATTGGCCTTTTATTAATTCAAAACTTCCAAACCTATCACTTGTAACACGCCTGATGTGCTATTTAGCTCACAATAGACATAATATTCCTTTGGTATGCTGCTTTAATTTTTGGGTGTCTCTACATGATTCTTTGATGCCTCTAGAGCCAAGTGGTCATTGCTCTGATAACATTGTTAGAAATACTTTACGCATGTGGGCAGATATGGAAGAACCAATGATGTTTTTCATTCATTTAATTCATACATGGTGCATACATATGCTATATACATATAGAAGGGGGAGACATGTTCCGTTGTTCCTGTAAAGATTGCTCATGTCTTATTACACATCATAACACTTTATTGCAATCTTATCATAACATATAATTAACTTGTCCCAACATTACAATGTACGACGTCTCTAAAAATTTAACATTGACCCCCGAGAGCCCAAGCCTTACAAAATAAACATTACATGGTCTGACATCTTTGTGTATGTCCTTGTAGAAATTTGAATGATTTGCCATTTTTTTGTATAAGGAGCGTGGATGGTCAAATTTTTTAATTATTTTTGCAAATATATTAAAAATATCTATAAAAACCCTAAAACATATCTTATCTGGAAACTTGATATTTTCTATTTCCCACACTGAACCTGTTTCTTGTAACATAGCTGGAATATAATCATCTTTGAATGTATTGCCTAACGTAAATCTGGTTATTGCATTACTTTTATGTGTTCAGAACTTCATATATCTACCAATAAAATTTGAATACCAATTCCCCTTTTCCCTAAAATTTCAAAATAGGCCATTTCCTGTTTCAGAAATGCTAGGTATTTTGGCCTATTAGGTAACTATAGTAGATAGTAATATAATCCATCTGGGTCTGCAACAGATGGTATCTGTCTGGACTCTGTACCCAATTCCCTGGCCATTTTCCGCCTCACTACTACCAAATTTTGAGGTAAATTGAATCTTATTGATGTTTTGTCAGCAGGTTTTGAATCTTGTGCTTTTTTGTATAACAGTACCACTTGAATATTAGGTGACTAGCCTGTAGATGTCCTTAACTTATGATAATGTATGCATCTACTCTGCCTTTGCTATTTTTCTGGTTGATCTATCTTCAGAGATACATTGTCTGTGGGGTTCTGGATCATAACAGCACTCTTCAGTAAACTGTCTTCCTAAAATGGCACGATGTTCTATTGTTGCATGTTCTGTAATAGATTTCAGTTATATATCTACACCATGACATTGTTTATTGAATTGTAATGCAGCTCCAAGCATTAGAAGAAACTGCGGAGGCTTTAAGGGAACGCAGTCAGAAATTTTACAAAGGATGTCGGAAATATACGTAGGTTCTAGATGGACCTTGTCATGTACTGGTTCAATTGTTTATTATTTTTCCTTAATAGGTGTATCATTTACATCAATTATAAATGGTTGCACATTGCGAAAACTTTTAGCAGAGCCTGGTATGATTAGTTAATGGTGTGTTTTATTAAAATCTATTTAGATATTGAAACTGAAGATTTGCATAATTGCAATCTTATTTGAGGTTGTTGACAATGACTTTTATGTGTTATAGCCATTCGGTGAGCAATTGTCAAGAGTGATATTGGCACCAAACATTTACTTCAAGCATTTTATGTCAAACAATCACTTTTGTATTTGCTTTTCCTTGTTGGTATAACATGTTGTAAGTTGTAACTAATAGTGATTTCTAGGTTGGTTGCCTAGGTCGTTTTCTTGTTCAACATCTGTTCCAACAATGATAATCTCTTCCTCTTCTGATTTGTTGCAATGCCCTTATGCTTTTTTCCATGCCAAGGCTCTTACGATTATGTTTTATGCAATTAATACTAGCAGACTAGTATGTTTCATTGTAGTTTCTCACAAAAAGTGATGTTTAGATAGCTGTCCTAAGAGTATTAGTTTTGTGCAATTATTAGTTTCCTTTTCAGAGTCCAGGTCGTCCATACTTAGCTATGGAAATGCTGAAGCCAAGGAGCCAAGAATTATTTCAGAAGATTGAACAACTGAGCTAAATATATGCGGTTGGCTGATTGCGTAAACTACAGTTACCAAGACATCTTTTTTCCCTAGTGGTATTCTATTCTTCTCATTACGTCAGAATGGGCAGAATAAACTTCGAACTGCATGATAGAATTTAAAGTTCAGGTCCTGCTAATGTAGCGTGTTATGTGAGTTCATGATTACATGGTTATTTTACAGACTCCCATATCTAAAACGCAAGAGGACAATAGAACTTGTCATTATGGGAGGATACCAGAACATATGGACCAAGATGAGAGGAACTGTGCTAGGATTGAACTGACTCTGTTAAGCAGACCTAGAGTACAACTGCTTGATTTAAAAGGAGTTTGGTACCCTTTTTAAATGGAAGGAGGTCTGCCTCATATCCACAAAACATATTCAATGCAGTTAGAAAATAATATTTATTTATTTCTTTATTTAGTAGTAAAACAATAGAAATACTGTGTCATTTTAACAGGAGGAAAGTGCACTGGTCAAGCTCAGAATTCCTCTTTGCTAAGATGTCACATTCAATTTGCATATTTGCTGTCAAAATCACCTGGTTTTGCTTGCTTGCCCCTGAAATGTTCCCTTTCGGTTATTAAGGATCTCCTTTGTTTTGCATGTGATGTGAGAGCTTCTTCAAGCTGTTGTTACGGTAGTGGTTTAAGGGTGCTGCTGATATAGTAGCTTTTTGCGCAATTTAGAGTTTTACTTTTAACACATTTGGGGCACATCTATTTGTATAAAATATAACAGTAATGTTGTAAACGACAGAGATCAGACTAACAGTACATATGTGAAGAAAATCTGATTATTATTTAGTACTGAGTTTGGCTGTTACAAACAGTGAACACTGAAAACACCCACAATTTCTTCCTATTACCACAGCAAACAATGGCTGAATACATATACCTGGAGATGCAATAAATAATAAGTTGTGACAGTCTGGAATGTGTCATTACTACAGCAGTCGAATAGAGGGATATATCAGCAATCCAGAAAAGGATATTCCATCCAGATTTGATGACAGCTCAACCCACAGAAGATATGATACATTACAGCAATGAGAACGACTTCAGTATGGGTAGAATATCGACCCTCACACCAGAATTGCTGCCCAGAATTGTTAATTTGACCCCCTAAGTATAGAACTCGTCCCTCAGCCAGTAAACAACTCGACCCACTCATAAATGGAGATGTCACCTACTGAAAAATGTGCTCAGCTGCAGAAGAAGGCGCCCCAAATAGATTAGCTCAACCCCAATACCAAAAAGACCTCCTTAGCTCTTGATTTGACCCCACAAAATGGGTAACTCGCCCAGCAAGAGGAAACGCCCATCCAAGGCAGTGAACTCGTACCAAAATGAATGAAATATCCAACCGCCAGTGAAGGAACTCGACCCACAGTAAATAACTCAGCCACTGTATAAAACCCACTGCCACTGAAGAGAAATCTCTACCACAAGAAAATGAATTCAATCCCAATGAAGCACAAATAGTAGATCTGGATGATCTACTCAAAGGATTGGCTAGGATGGATAGATTTTGCCATTGAATCCAATGTTCACCGAGGGTTTCCGTCCTCAACGCCACAAAAAGCCACAAGAGCTTTCAATTCCGATTCCAAAAGATAATAATAATCAATAATGAGGAGAATTCTTCTTTTCCTCCTTTTATATTTCCCCGTTGAGTATTTTTATTAATTTCCGTCTTTTATTAATAGTCACTTTATTAATAATTAATTCACCTTTTTAATTCACTTGTAGATAATTTCCGTTCCGGTTCCAACGAGCGACTACATGAAGGTATTCCCTCAGATAATATGCTCCAAATAATACTTTCAGTGTATTTAATTAAAATATGCTCAATAATAACCCAAAATGACGGAACTGAGCCCGCATAACTCCCCCAAATCGCCCGAGCCCACTGTTATCCTCGTTTTACTCGTAAAGCCACCTCTAACTACGTCACATGGAATCCAAAAAATGGGGACATTACAACCCCATATTGGCATTCCATTGTAATAACACACGGTAGTATGCTAGACAAGGTTTTAAATTGGGTCATCATTATGGCAAGTGCTCTGTTCTATTGCTAGACTAAGTTCTAATAGAGAGGTGGAAATAATATATTAACATATATAACAACACAGGTAGCATGCTTCACAGGGTTTTAACTTTGGTCATCATTATGGCTAGTGCTTTGTCATGTTGCTAGACTATGGTCTGATAGATAGGTAGGAAATAATATTTAATATATCTAACATTTTATATTTTTGGCATATCTAATATTTCCAAGACTAATACTATATCTAACTTTTTTATAAAATTAATATATTTAAATGATGACCTCAAAATATATTTCTAAGACTAAAGTGTGTCATTTCCTCCATATTTTAGAAGTTGTTCTCAATTTCTATTATAAATATAAGGGAATTGGTGTGAAAAGCAAGTCAAGGGGACTGCTTGGTTTGTGAGGGAAAGCTTCCTTTGCAACCAACTATGGAAGTAGTAATTTGTTGGTTTTTGTGCTGTGAGTTCTGGTGTCCACGAGTCTTTCTTCTAGAAGTGGCAATTGAAGCTCTGGAGATGGGTGATATGTACTTCTTTAAAACATGGAGATTCACAAAGCTTTAGATTGTTGACATTGACTATCTAATAGATGTTGACATAGATTTGGAGATGGCGATATCATGATATGTACTTCAAGCTTTAGATTGTTGACATTGACTATCAACTAGATGTTGACATAGATTTGGAGATGACGATATGTACTTCAAAACATGGCAAATGACAAAGCTTTAGATCGTTGACATCGATATCTAATAGATGTTGACATTAGTTACTAAGTCGAGGTAGAAGGAATGTGGCTCTATATCTTGCAAAAGGCCCACATTGAATAGGTTAAGCTTTTGACGTTGTGTTAGCTTTTTAACCTTTGTTTATTTAGATATGGTCACACTTTGTTCCCAACCTGTCACAAAATGTTAAAGAGAGAAAATGCACTATGCAAGATGTTTATTCATAATTGAAGGCATTAAGTACATATTTGGTTGTCATTGATATAACTCCCAAAACATCTGGGAATGTGTCTTAACCATTAATTTCCTAAATTAATTTTTCATCTTATTTACCTAAACTAGCCTAAGTTATACTTATATTTACTATTTACTACCTAGGCCCAATACTTAACTTTTGTTTATGTACATGAGTAAACATTGGTCGTTATATTTATAATTCTATTATATTTAGAAGTTTCAATGGATTTTATGACAAGTTTACCCAAATCTTAAGGAAATAATGTCATCTTGGTAGTAGTGGATCCACTGACAAAGTATGCCCATTTTTTTCTCTTTTTCTCATCCTTTTAAAACAAGTATAGTAGCCACAACATTCATGGAAACAGTTCAAAAGCCACATGGAATCCTCAAGATTATTGTATAAGTGACAAAGATCCAATTTTCAAGGGAAATTTTTGGACTGAATTATTTTCTTGTTGGTGTACTCAATTGGCTCACAACTCATCTTACCATCCTCAGTCTGATAGGCAAATTGAGATTGTGAATAAATATCTAGAAGGATATCTTTGTTGCTTTGCATCTGATAAATAGACACAACGGGTCAAGTGATTTCCCTTGGCAGAATGGTGGTACAACACATCCTTCCATACTTTATAAAAAATTTCCCTCCATCCATCACATCATCCTCCATCCATCACATCACCCTTGAAAGGGAATGCAAAGGTTCAAGCAGTGGAGGACCACATAGGGCACCAACAAGAGGTTCTCAAACTATTGAAGGACAACTTGGCTATAGCACAAAATAGGATGAAACAACAAGCATATCAATATAGCAGTGAAAGGGAATTTGAAATGGGCGATTGGGTATTTTTGAGGCTACAACCATACAAACAAATGTTCCTCAAGCAACAAAGGAAGGACAATAAATTAACACCTAAGTATTATGGCCCCTATAAAGTGTGGCAGAAGATTGGAAGTATGGCTTACAAATTGGAGTTGCCTCCATCCTCACGCGTACATCTAGTCTTCCATGTTTCTTGCTTAAAGAAGGTAATCGGTGACAAGATCACAGTTCAAACTGTTTTACCAAAGATTAATGAAGAAGATAAAATCATACTAGAACTAGAAACGATCCTTGAAACAAGGATTAAGCAACTGAGAAATTGAGCAATTACCGAGTACCTCATAAAATGGAAGAACCTACTAATGGAAGAGGCGACATCGGAAGATGAGTTATTTGTGTAGAAACACTTGCAGTTAGTCAAGTGTCGAGGACAACACTTGTTTGAAGGGGAGGGGTATGTTAAGCCCTAGACAAAGCCCCATGTAAAGTCCTAGATAGTGATTCTATTGTTATATTATTGTTGTCGGCTAGACCCTTTGATTGCAATTGTACCCCTTGTCTATATATATAACAAGGAGACCTAGTTTTATAATCATCTCATCTCATTCTTGTACATTTGTTCTATTGTAAAAGGAGGTTGCCCCTTTGAAGAGGCTTATCTTTCATTCTTATTTCTATTTCTCAAGGCTCAAAGCTTCTTCTCTTTATACTTTCAAGCTATTTTGGTATTTGTTGCCTAACACTTACATTCCTAGGTGTTCCCATTTTGGAAACTTGTACACGTTTCCATGTTTTGTGCAACTTAGCTTTACAGCCTTTCAGTGCATAGCGATTGGCAAAGTCATGAATCTGGGAACAAGACTTACTGCAAAGATTGTTTCTGACCTAGTATAAGTAAGCTAAAACAAATATTCTAAAAAGAAAATAGTACAACAATAACAACTTAAACTAGAAATGGACATATCAGTCACACCCTTGCCTTTCTTTTATAGATGAAGAGGATTAGGAGAAAATGCAAAATAACCCATCTCTCTGGGTGCCTAAATGAGAAAAGAAAAACCCTTATCTAATTTTGTCCCGGGGAGTGCGCCCTTCCTAAAATCGAAAGTTTTCTAATGAATGCATTGTAGCTGAAAATAAAATTGTAGCCAAAGATGGTGCCTAACTAACTCTGAAAAAACAAACTGCTAAATCTGGAATTCAAACTTCGAAAACAACAAAAGCAAAGTCTAAACTCAGACTTCTAAATTTGGAAGAGGATGAAGCTGGCACATGCATGCACCCTTTCCTACATCACCAGGCAATACTCCTAAGGAAGGCTAGCGTGCCCTTCCTAAAATTGGAAGTTTTCTAATGAATGCATTGTAGCTGAAAATAAAATTGTAGCCAAAGATGGTGCCTAACTAAATCTGAAAAAGCAAATTGCTAAATCTGGAATTCAAACTTCGAAAACAACAAAAACAAAGTCTAAACTCAGACTTCTAAATTTGAAAGAGGATGAAGTTGGCACATGCATGCACCCTTTCCTACATCACTGGGCAATACTCCCAAGGAAGACTAGCGTTGTGCCCTATCCATGTTGATGTCTTTGTTGTGCACTGGTCTGGATTTGCTGATGTCACTATTGCATCATCACTGTGAGAATACTAGCCAAGCAACTCAAGGTAAAAACTCTTAACACTCCCTCTTTGCGAGAAAAGTGTTTTCCACCAATTCAAGTCTCTCCCTTAGCATCTCAAACTTCACCTTACCTAGGGTCTTCGTCAAAATATCTGCACCCATTGCCCCCCTTTGAACTCTATCTCTTATAAAATTGTGTCAGATCTCGATGTACTTGGAACAATCATTAAAAATTGGACTCTTAGAGAGTTTGATACAACTCTAATTGTCACAAAATACCATAGTAGGTTCCAAAATTTAATTGGTCAGCTTTGCTAACAACCCATGAAGCTAGATAGCTTCACAACTAACAATGCCAGTTGCCATATACTTTGCATTTGCTAAACTAAGTGCAACTGCCTCTTGCTTCCTGCTAAACTAATATATCATACCTGAACCCAAGCTAAAACAGAGCACTAAAGTACTATTCCTACCACTTGCATCTCTTGCCCAGTAGGAGTGGCTAATGGGTTGTAGTGCATTATTTGAAATTTCTTCATAATCAAAACCGTGTACTCCTATCTAGGAAGACCGCACTTATGCCTTGCCAAACCTCTAGACCTAGAAAATAATGCATAAAGGCCAATGTTCTTCATGTCAAACTCACATGCCACTCTGTCTTGCACTATGCATTGAGCTTTTGAGAACTACTTGTAAGTCTTAGGTCATCTACATACATGACCAAGATAAGTATATCATATTTTCCCATATTTTTTTGTATTACTCTGAATCTAAATTTGTTGTTCAAGTTCCAACTCAAAACATGGGTTTTGTATGATGGGTTTTGATTTGGATTTCTGCTGATACGACTGTCTTTTTAGCAACAACATTAAAGTCTCCATCTCAAAAAACCAGGAAATGCAATATATCAAAGGACTGGTCCTTGTGGTTATTGCTCTTATTCTTCTTATTTTTGGGGTCATCTCAACTTTTACATATTGTACATGGGTTTCCAGGAGTTTTTCAAGTCCAGTTCTTCCACCATCCCAACCTCAAGCATTGTGAAAATAATACGATAATAATGACTTGGATTGGGTACTAAATGTTTGAGTAAATTCCTATTCAATTACCCTCTTAATTTGAAAGATGAATCTAATCTCGTTATATAACCAAGTGTTTTGTAGTGGTTTTCGACGTAGTTGTAAAAATCTGCGGAACCTATTGAGAAGGGAATGCCTTTGAAGTTTTAACATAATCATCATTAACAAGAAATATGAAGAAGAAACACTGCTATAGAGACAGTTCTTTGTCTCATAGACCCTTCTTGGACCTTATTGCATTTTGCTCATGTGTAGAGGCCAATAATGCAATGTCACTCAACCCTTTTATAAATTGCTCGAGCTTTTTCAGAACTGGCAAGTGTAAGGGTTGTGCATGATACTATATAGTATAGCTTGCTATGCTTACAATAAACTACAAATGTTTAGGGTGAATTCTAAATTTTAATATATATATATATATATATATATATATATATATATATATTGCATCCCCCAACCTGTCGTCCCCTGAAAATTTTGGGGGTGCCTGTTAGTTGTCCCGAGGATGCGTCATCCTGTCCTAAAAACCCGTGCAACATAACTTATTTCTTAGTTTATGGCATTACAACATAACATTTATAATTCCTTAGATAAAATAAACATCACAATATCTAACACCCCCTCTTAATGTTTATTTCATTTTCTAGGACTCCTAACATCATCCAAAATTTCTACTTGATTTTGGGACTTGCAATAAATCAGTTCTATCTTTTTGTTTCACACTTGTTCTATAATATAGTGTTGATGAATTTCAACATGTTTTGTTTTTGAATGAGATTGGATTCCTCACCATCTTGATTGCACTTTGGTTGTCAAAGTGTAAAGTTGTAGGGTGCATTTGTGGAAGGTTCAAATCACATAAAATTCTACATAACCACATTGCTTCACATGTTGCTCCAACTGCTGCTTTGTATTCTACTTCTGTTGTTGAAAGAACCATCAAAGGTTGCTTTTTACTTCCCCATGAATTCACTCCATTATCAAGGGTGAAAGCATAACCCATCGTAGATTTTCTTAGTACTCTCTTTGTTGCATTCCAATGTGTCTCCAAAAACCTTGATAATATTCCAACTACAAAAGTTATGCCTAGTCTAGTTGTGGTAAGTTATATCAATCCTCCTACAAGTTGACGATGAAGCAATTCATTAACCACCTCAGATTTATCATCTTTTGAAAGCTTTAAATTTACCTCCATTGTTGTTTTGACGGGATTGCAATCTTTCACTCTAAACTTGTTCAATAATTTTGAAGGATACTTTGCCTGTGATATGATTTGGTTGTGGCCAAACTTCAATTCCCAAACAATAATATAATAATTGCAAATCAATAATATGAAATGAGTTGCAAAGACTATCTTTTTCTTCTTGAATCAATTCATCACTATTACTTGTAATGATTAAGTCATCAACATATACAACCATAGTAATAAGTTCTTTTCCTTATTCTTTGATATACAAGTTAGGATCATAATTATTTCTCTTGAAACCTCTTGATCTAATATACTTATCAATCTTTTCAAACCATGCTTGAGGGCTTGTTTTAATGCATACAAGGTCTTTTGACTCTTCACCAACTTACATACCATATTTTGTTCTCCTTCAACAACAAATCCTTGAGGCTGCTCCATATACTCTTCTTCTTGCAAGTCCCCATTTTCGAATGCACTTTTGATGTCCATTTGGTGTACCTGCCATCCAATTTATTGTGCAAGAGCCAACAACATTCTGTTTGTGATCAATTTTGGAGTTGGAGCAAATGTTTTTTCATAGTCTATTCCTTCTTTTTGTGCATATCCTTTTGCAAGTAGCTCGGGTTTATATTTATCAATAGAACCATTCATCTAATTTAAACTTAGTTTGATATACCCATTTACAACCTATTGGTTTCGAATTTGGAGGTAATTCAATTAACTTCGCAGTTTTGTTTTTCGTTAAAGCATCATATTAACAAAAATCACAAAATCCCTGGTATTTATACTTACCTTCTCTATCCTTATTAACACCTTGATGCACTAACTACTTTCATTTACAACCATATACTTGAATCCCTTAAAAAATGTAAAAACATCAGATTTGTACTTCAAAAAATATACCCATATTTTTCTCGAAAAATCATCAATAAATGTTACGAAGTACTTAGCACCTACAATGAATTGAGTTCTCATTGGACCACAAACATCATTATGAATTAATTCAAGTTTTTGAGTTGCTCTAGTTTTGCTGTTATCAAATTTGAGACGATATTGCTTCCTTGCTAGACATGCTTCACACACCTTTATTTTCTTCAATTTGAGGCAATTGATTCACCAAATTATGTTTGTGAAACAAGTTCAAATAAAAGTGGTTTAGGTATCATATCTCTCATGCCAAAGCTGATTTTCTGAATTAGAACATGTCAAAAAAGCTTGCTATTTCTTTGGAATACCATCAAACCTATAAATCTTGCACTTAAACTACAAAATTCCCAAAGCGGTGCAAACCCAAAGGTAATTTAGAAGGGCTACCCACTATCACCACAATGGCTCTCGAGTCTCTCTCTCACTTTAGGCTAGCTCTTGTTCGACACAAGGGTGGTATCCCTAGTATAGGGTAATGGAGCATGAAGGAGATATGAAGAGTTAGCTTAAGCATAACATAATTTAGTAAAGTGGAAGAGGATTGAGATTAGTTCTTATCAGAATTGGGCAAATGGAGTCAATAAAAGAGTGAAGAGGGCTGCAATTTGATGAATGGGTGTGGTGAGAAGTGTTGTTACAACATGCTGAATCTCACCTATGAATTGTTGATGTTTTTGTAGCTTTGGGAGCTAATCCCACAAATGGCCTTGGTGTCGGGCTTGTGGGAATCTTCATTGGCACCTCATTGCACTTTCGTTTTGGTGAAAACCCCCTTGGATTGAAACTTGGGGCTTTAAGGGCTTGTTGATGGGATTTGGGGGCTTGTGTTGGGGTTTCACACCCACATGTGTGAATAAAGAATTCTAATTTAATATTGAGTTTAGTGAAGTGCTCCTTAAAGTAAGTTAAGGACTTCTATAAAAGGAGAGGCAATCTGAGGATTGTTGTGTCATCTCATTGTGACATGATCAAGTTGGCATATGTGAGTCTGCACTTATGCCAAGAAGAGTGGGAGGCAAATTTCAACAAAGGAAAATTCTGTAGTTTGGCAAATCTGGCATAGGTTTTTTGGACTTTCTATTTTTCTTTTTTCTGTCAAGGCAGGGCATCACACATTGAGTAAAGGAAGGTCGCATGTGTGAAGAAAGGAAGGCCGTACATGTGAAGAAGGACAACCACAGGGAGAAAGAAGGGTCGCTAGACTGTATGGAACACATGTGTGGGCCGTACAGTTGATGCAACAGGCCCGTACAACCGAAGAAAGAAGGCTACACGTGCAAATTTTTTGGACAGAATTGCAGGCCGTATGGTGTGACGTCAACAACTGTACAGTTGACTTTAGCAAGTCGTACAACAGGGTTTTCAACAGATTTGTAAGTTGGGAATTTTTCTGGGATTTTGCTAAATTTGTAATTGCTGAAGAGGATTGTATTGTCCTCAGAATTTGTAATTGCTGAAGAGGACTGTATTGTCCTCAGAATTTGATGATTTGTGGTTTGCTGAGAGGGCTGGTTTTTTCCCTTAGAAATTTTGAATTTGGAAAATTTACAAAATAGAAAATTGTGTCTCATGTGCATGGGTAATTTCTCTCTGATCTTTATGTTTCCCCTGTGTTAATGTTTATGCCATTATTATAGTTCTTTGCATTTCAATAGATAAGAGCATAATAAGAACAAGATCACTGAGAAATACACATTCATAAGAGACACAGCATTTATCCTGGGAAACCCTCTAGGGGAAGAAAACCCAACAAAACTTCATTATCAAAAATAGCTTATACAACGTTCAAGAGATAACTCAAACCAATACAGATAGTCCTCTCCAAGAGATGCGCCACTCTTATTCTCCTCTCTCCAACTGGTAATTGCAACTTGCCTCATAAGATAATGAGCAAGTGAGTTGTGTGTTTGAAGTGAGGCACTAGCCTCTTATTTATACAAGACTGGCACGTGTGAAAGGTCACAACTGGCAGGGCCGACCTCTCACTCTGGGTGGGTAAACCCACCTTTAATT
>ML783728.1:317559-367862 GCA_009831015.1 Picea engelmannii
ACCCACAGAAGATATGATACATTACAGCAATGAGAACGACTTCAGTATGGGTAGAATATCGACCCTCACACCAGAATTGCTGCCCAGAATTGTTAATTTGACCCCCTAAGTATAGAACTCGTCCCTCAGCCAGTAAACAACTCGACCCACTCATAAATGGAGATGTCACCTACTGAAAAATGTGCTCAGCTGCAGAAGAAGGCGCCCCAAATAGATTAGCTCAACCCCAATACCAAAAAGACCTCCTTAGCTCTTGATTTGACCCCACAAAATGGGTAACTCGCCCAGCAAGAGGAAACGCCCATCCAAGGCAGTGAACTCGTACCAAAATGAATGAAATATCCAACCGCCAGTGAAGGAACTCGACCCACAGTAAATAACTCAGCCACTGTATAAAACCCACTGCCACTGAAGAGAAATCTCTACCACAAGAAAATGAATTCAATCCCAATGAAGCACAAATAGTAGATCTGGATGATCTACTCAAAGGATTGGCTAGGATGGATAGATTTTGCCATTGAATCCAATGTTCACCGAGGGTTTCCGTCCTCAACGCCACAAAAAGCCACAAGAGCTTTCAATTCCGATTCCAAAAGATAATAATAATCAATAATGAGGAGAATTCTTCTTTTCCTCCTTTTATATTTCCCCGTTGAGTATTTTTATTAATTTCCGTCTTTTATTAATAGTCACTTTATTAATAATTAATTCACCTTTTTAATTCACTTGTAGATAATTTCCGTTCCGGTTCCAACGAGCGACTACATGAAGGTATTCCCTCAGATAATATGCTCCAAATAATACTTTCAGTGTATTTAATTAAAATATGCTCAATAATAACCCAAAATGACGGAACTGAGCCCGCATAACTCCCCCAAATCGCCCGAGCCCACTGTTATCCTCGTTTTACTCGTAAAGCCACCTCTAACTACGTCACATGGAATCCAAAAAATGGGGACATTACAACCCCATATTGGCATTCCATTGTAATAACACACGGTAGTATGCTAGACAAGGTTTTAAATTGGGTCATCATTATGGCAAGTGCTCTGTTCTATTGCTAGACTAAGTTCTAATAGAGAGGTGGAAATAATATATTAACATATATAACAACACAGGTAGCATGCTTCACAGGGTTTTAACTTTGGTCATCATTATGGCTAGTGCTTTGTCATGTTGCTAGACTATGGTCTGATAGATAGGTAGGAAATAATATTTAATATATCTAACATTTTATATTTTTGGCATATCTAATATTTCCAAGACTAATACTATATCTAACTTTTTTATAAAATTAATATATTTAAATGATGACCTCAAAATATATTTCTAAGACTAAAGTGTGTCATTTCCTCCATATTTTAGAAGTTGTTCTCAATTTCTATTATAAATATAAGGGAATTGGTGTGAAAAGCAAGTCAAGGGGACTGCTTGGTTTGTGAGGGAAAGCTTCCTTTGCAACCAACTATGGAAGTAGTAATTTGTTGGTTTTTGTGCTGTGAGTTCTGGTGTCCACGAGTCTTTCTTCTAGAAGTGGCAATTGAAGCTCTGGAGATGGGTGATATGTACTTCTTTAAAACATGGAGATTCACAAAGCTTTAGATTGTTGACATTGACTATCTAATAGATGTTGACATAGATTTGGAGATGGCGATATCATGATATGTACTTCAAGCTTTAGATTGTTGACATTGACTATCAACTAGATGTTGACATAGATTTGGAGATGACGATATGTACTTCAAAACATGGCAAATGACAAAGCTTTAGATCGTTGACATCGATATCTAATAGATGTTGACATTAGTTACTAAGTCGAGGTAGAAGGAATGTGGCTCTATATCTTGCAAAAGGCCCACATTGAATAGGTTAAGCTTTTGACGTTGTGTTAGCTTTTTAACCTTTGTTTATTTAGATATGGTCACACTTTGTTCCCAACCTGTCACAAAATGTTAAAGAGAGAAAATGCACTATGCAAGATGTTTATTCATAATTGAAGGCATTAAGTACATATTTGGTTGTCATTGATATAACTCCCAAAACATCTGGGAATGTGTCTTAACCATTAATTTCCTAAATTAATTTTTCATCTTATTTACCTAAACTAGCCTAAGTTATACTTATATTTACTATTTACTACCTAGGCCCAATACTTAACTTTTGTTTATGTACATGAGTAAACATTGGTCGTTATATTTATAATTCTATTATATTTAGAAGTTTCAATGGATTTTATGACAAGTTTACCCAAATCTTAAGGAAATAATGTCATCTTGGTAGTAGTGGATCCACTGACAAAGTATGCCCATTTTTTTCTCTTTTTCTCATCCTTTTAAAACAAGTATAGTAGCCACAACATTCATGGAAACAGTTCAAAAGCCACATGGAATCCTCAAGATTATTGTATAAGTGACAAAGATCCAATTTTCAAGGGAAATTTTTGGACTGAATTATTTTCTTGTTGGTGTACTCAATTGGCTCACAACTCATCTTACCATCCTCAGTCTGATAGGCAAATTGAGATTGTGAATAAATATCTAGAAGGATATCTTTGTTGCTTTGCATCTGATAAATAGACACAACGGGTCAAGTGATTTCCCTTGGCAGAATGGTGGTACAACACATCCTTCCATACTTTATAAAAAATTTCCCTCCATCCATCACATCATCCTCCATCCATCACATCACCCTTGAAAGGGAATGCAAAGGTTCAAGCAGTGGAGGACCACATAGGGCACCAACAAGAGGTTCTCAAACTATTGAAGGACAACTTGGCTATAGCACAAAATAGGATGAAACAACAAGCATATCAATATAGCAGTGAAAGGGAATTTGAAATGGGCGATTGGGTATTTTTGAGGCTACAACCATACAAACAAATGTTCCTCAAGCAACAAAGGAAGGACAATAAATTAACACCTAAGTATTATGGCCCCTATAAAGTGTGGCAGAAGATTGGAAGTATGGCTTACAAATTGGAGTTGCCTCCATCCTCACGCGTACATCTAGTCTTCCATGTTTCTTGCTTAAAGAAGGTAATCGGTGACAAGATCACAGTTCAAACTGTTTTACCAAAGATTAATGAAGAAGATAAAATCATACTAGAACTAGAAACGATCCTTGAAACAAGGATTAAGCAACTGAGAAATTGAGCAATTACCGAGTACCTCATAAAATGGAAGAACCTACTAATGGAAGAGGCGACATCGGAAGATGAGTTATTTGTGTAGAAACACTTGCAGTTAGTCAAGTGTCGAGGACAACACTTGTTTGAAGGGGAGGGGTATGTTAAGCCCTAGACAAAGCCCCATGTAAAGTCCTAGATAGTGATTCTATTGTTATATTATTGTTGTCGGCTAGACCCTTTGATTGCAATTGTACCCCTTGTCTATATATATAACAAGGAGACCTAGTTTTATAATCATCTCATCTCATTCTTGTACATTTGTTCTATTGTAAAAGGAGGTTGCCCCTTTGAAGAGGCTTATCTTTCATTCTTATTTCTATTTCTCAAGGCTCAAAGCTTCTTCTCTTTATACTTTCAAGCTATTTTGGTATTTGTTGCCTAACACTTACATTCCTAGGTGTTCCCATTTTGGAAACTTGTACACGTTTCCATGTTTTGTGCAACTTAGCTTTACAGCCTTTCAGTGCATAGCGATTGGCAAAGTCATGAATCTGGGAACAAGACTTACTGCAAAGATTGTTTCTGACCTAGTATAAGTAAGCTAAAACAAATATTCTAAAAAGAAAATAGTACAACAATAACAACTTAAACTAGAAATGGACATATCAGTCACACCCTTGCCTTTCTTTTATAGATGAAGAGGATTAGGAGAAAATGCAAAATAACCCATCTCTCTGGGTGCCTAAATGAGAAAAGAAAAACCCTTATCTAATTTTGTCCCGGGGAGTGCGCCCTTCCTAAAATCGAAAGTTTTCTAATGAATGCATTGTAGCTGAAAATAAAATTGTAGCCAAAGATGGTGCCTAACTAACTCTGAAAAAACAAACTGCTAAATCTGGAATTCAAACTTCGAAAACAACAAAAGCAAAGTCTAAACTCAGACTTCTAAATTTGGAAGAGGATGAAGCTGGCACATGCATGCACCCTTTCCTACATCACCAGGCAATACTCCTAAGGAAGGCTAGCGTGCCCTTCCTAAAATTGGAAGTTTTCTAATGAATGCATTGTAGCTGAAAATAAAATTGTAGCCAAAGATGGTGCCTAACTAAATCTGAAAAAGCAAATTGCTAAATCTGGAATTCAAACTTCGAAAACAACAAAAACAAAGTCTAAACTCAGACTTCTAAATTTGAAAGAGGATGAAGTTGGCACATGCATGCACCCTTTCCTACATCACTGGGCAATACTCCCAAGGAAGACTAGCGTTGTGCCCTATCCATGTTGATGTCTTTGTTGTGCACTGGTCTGGATTTGCTGATGTCACTATTGCATCATCACTGTGAGAATACTAGCCAAGCAACTCAAGGTAAAAACTCTTAACACTCCCTCTTTGCGAGAAAAGTGTTTTCCACCAATTCAAGTCTCTCCCTTAGCATCTCAAACTTCACCTTACCTAGGGTCTTCGTCAAAATATCTGCACCCATTGCCCCCCTTTGAACTCTATCTCTTATAAAATTGTGTCAGATCTCGATGTACTTGGAACAATCATTAAAAATTGGACTCTTAGAGAGTTTGATACAACTCTAATTGTCACAAAATACCATAGTAGGTTCCAAAATTTAATTGGTCAGCTTTGCTAACAACCCATGAAGCTAGATAGCTTCACAACTAACAATGCCAGTTGCCATATACTTTGCATTTGCTAAACTAAGTGCAACTGCCTCTTGCTTCCTGCTAAACTAATATATCATACCTGAACCCAAGCTAAAACAGAGCACTAAAGTACTATTCCTACCACTTGCATCTCTTGCCCAGTAGGAGTGGCTAATGGGTTGTAGTGCATTATTTGAAATTTCTTCATAATCAAAACCGTGTACTCCTATCTAGGAAGACCGCACTTATGCCTTGCCAAACCTCTAGACCTAGAAAATAATGCATAAAGGCCAATGTTCTTCATGTCAAACTCACATGCCACTCTGTCTTGCACTATGCATTGAGCTTTTGAGAACTACTTGTAAGTCTTAGGTCATCTACATACATGACCAAGATAAGTATATCATATTTTCCCATATTTTTTTGTATTACTCTGAATCTAAATTTGTTGTTCAAGTTCCAACTCAAAACATGGGTTTTGTATGATGGGTTTTGATTTGGATTTCTGCTGATACGACTGTCTTTTTAGCAACAACATTAAAGTCTCCATCTCAAAAAACCAGGAAATGCAATATATCAAAGGACTGGTCCTTGTGGTTATTGCTCTTATTCTTCTTATTTTTGGGGTCATCTCAACTTTTACATATTGTACATGGGTTTCCAGGAGTTTTTCAAGTCCAGTTCTTCCACCATCCCAACCTCAAGCATTGTGAAAATAATACGATAATAATGACTTGGATTGGGTACTAAATGTTTGAGTAAATTCCTATTCAATTACCCTCTTAATTTGAAAGATGAATCTAATCTCGTTATATAACCAAGTGTTTTGTAGTGGTTTTCGACGTAGTTGTAAAAATCTGCGGAACCTATTGAGAAGGGAATGCCTTTGAAGTTTTAACATAATCATCATTAACAAGAAATATGAAGAAGAAACACTGCTATAGAGACAGTTCTTTGTCTCATAGACCCTTCTTGGACCTTATTGCATTTTGCTCATGTGTAGAGGCCAATAATGCAATGTCACTCAACCCTTTTATAAATTGCTCGAGCTTTTTCAGAACTGGCAAGTGTAAGGGTTGTGCATGATACTATATAGTATAGCTTGCTATGCTTACAATAAACTACAAATGTTTAGGGTGAATTCTAAATTTTAATATATATATATATATATATATATATATATATATATATATATATATTGCATCCCCCAACCCGTCGTCCCCTGAAAAATTTGGGGGTGCCTGTTAGTCGTCTCGAGGATGCGTCACCCTGTCCTAAAAACCCGTGCAACATAACTTATTTCTTAGTTTATGGCATTACAACATAACATTTATAATTCCTTAGATAAAATAAACATCACAATATCTAACACCCTCTTAATGTTTATTTCATTTTCTATGACTTCTAACATCTTCCAAAATTTCTACTTGATTTTGGGACTTGCAGTAAATCAGTTCTATCTTTTTGTTTCACACTTGTTCTATAATATAGTGTTGATGAATTTCAACATGTTTTGTTTTTGAATGATAGATTGGATTCCTCACCATCTTGATTGCACTTTGGTTGTCAAAGCGTAAAGTTGTAGGGTGCATTTGTGGAAGGTTCAAATCACATAAAATTCTACATAACCACATTGCTTCACATGTTGCTCCAACTGCTGCTTTGTATTCTACTTCTGTTGTTGAAAGAACTATCAAAGGTTGCTTTTTACTTCCCCATGAATTCACTCCATTACCAAGGGTGAAAGCATAACCCATTGTAGATTTTCTTAGTACTCTCTTTGTTGCATTCCAATGTGTCTCCCTTGGACAGTTTAAAAACCTTGATAATATTCCAACTACAAAAGTTATGTCTAGTCTAGTTGTGGTAAGATATATCAATCCTCCTACAAGTTGACGATGAAGCAATTCATTAACCACCTCAGATTTATCATCTTTTGAAAGCTTTAAATTTACCTCCATTGTTGTTTTGATGGGATTGCAATCTTTCACTCTAAACTTGTTCAATAATTTTGAAGGATACTTTGCATGTGATATGATTTGGTTGTGGCCAAACTTCAATTCCCAAACAATATTATAATAATTGCAAATCAATAATATGAAATGAGTTGCAAAGACTATCTTTTTCTTCTTGAATCAATTCATCACTATTACTTGTAATGATGAAGTCATCAACATATACAACCATAGTAATAAGTTCTTTTCCTTATTCTTTGATGTACAAGTTAGGATCATAATTATTTCTCTTGAAACCTCTTGATCTAATATACTTATCAATCTTTTCAAACCATGCTTGAGGGCTTGTTTTAATGCATACAAGGTCTTTTGACTCTTCACCAACTTACATACCATATTTTGTTCTCTTTCAACAACAAATCCTTCAGGCTGCTCCATATACTCTTCTTCTTGCAAGTCCCCATTTTCGAATGCACTTTTGATGTCCATTTGGTGTACCTGCCATCCAATTTATTGTGCAAGAGCCAACAACATTCTGATTGTGATCAATTTTGGAGTTGGAGCAAATGTTTTTTCATAGTCTTTTCCTTCTTTTTGTGCATATCCTTTTGCAAGTAGCTCGGGTTTATATTTATCAATAGAACCATCTAATTTAAACTTAGTTCGATATACCCATTTACAACCTACTTGGTTTCGAATTTGGAGGTAATTCAATTAACTTCGCAGTTTTGTTTTTCGTTAAAGCATCATATTCTACTTGCATTGCATCTGTTCATTGCTGTTTCTGGTTTGCTTCATTAAAAAAAATAGGATCATAAGAATGCACAAGTTCCCTCATCAAAGCAAGTTTTACCTGTTTTAGTGATTTTGACCTTGTTCTTCTCTCATCTTGTTGCATCTCATTTGGCTTTGCATCTTGAAGAGTTTGATAGAACCATTTTGGTCTTTTTTGAGACTAACTTCCATCCTTTTGACACTTTCTCCTATATTGTCTTTCTAACTCCAACTCTACATTTTTTTCCAACTCTTCTTTGTCCTTGTCTCTTCTTTGTCTCTTATATGTGGTAGGAGTTTGAATTAAACCTCTTCGTTATCAATCTACAAAACTTCATCTTTCCATTCAAATGTATGCACATGTGTTTTTTTTTTATTAAAAATCATATCTCTACTTATAACAACTTTCCTATTTACTAGATTATATAACTTCTATGCATTCAATCTAGTGTTACATCCAATATTTCATACTTTTAGCTTCCAATTTATGTCTATCTGTATTTGGAACATGTGCATATGCCAAACAACCAAAAACTTTGAAATTTGTGACTTTTGGTTTCCTTCATGACCAAGATTCATAAGTGGTCTTGCCATGAACTGCCTTTGTGGGACTTTGATTCAACAAAAATACTATTGTCTTATCTACTTCAAGCCCAAAATTGATCACTGAGATGATGCTCTTCCAACATGCATCTAGCCATCTCCATAATAGACCTATTCTTCCACTCCGATACACCAATTTGTTGTGGTGTCTTTGCAACATAAATCTCTCTTTGAATAACATTATGAGAGGAAAAATCACGAAATCCCTGGTATTCATACTTACCTTCTCTATCACTTATTAACACCTTGATGCGCTAACTACTTTCATTTACAACCATATACTTGAATCCCTTAAAAATTGTAAAAACATCAGATTTGTACTTCAAAAAATATACCCATATTTTTCTCGAAAAATCATCAATAAATGTTACGAAGTACTTAGCACCTACAATGAATTGAGTTTTCATTGGACCACAAACATCACTATGAATTAATTCAAGTTTCTGAGTTGCTCTAGTTTTGCTGTTATCAAATTTGAGACGATATTGCTTCCTTGCCAGACATGCTTCACACACCTTTATTTTCTTCAATTCGAGGCAATTGATTCACCAAATTATGTTTGTGAAACAAGTTCAAATAAAAGTGGTTTAGGTATCATATCTCTCATGCCAAAGCTGATTTTCTGAATTAGAACATGTCAAAAAAGCTTGCTATTTCTTTGGAATACCATCAAACCTATAAATCTTGCACTTAAACTACAAAATTCCCAAAGCGGTGCAAGCCGAAGGGTAACTTAGAAGGGCTACCCACTATCACCACAATGGCTCCCGAGTCTCTCTCTCACTTTAGGCTAGCTCTCGTTCGACACAAGGGTGGTATCCCTAGTATAGGGTAATGGAGCATGAAGGAGATATGAAGAGTTAGCTTAAGCAAAACAGAATTTAGTAAAGTGGAAGAGGATTGAGATTAGTTCCTATCAGAATTGGGCAAATGGAGTCAATAAAAGAGTGAAGAGGGCTGAAATGTGAAGAGGGATGAAATTTGATGAATGGGCATGGTGAGAAGTGTTGTTACAACATGCTGAATCTCACCTATGAATTGTTGATGTTTTTGTAGCTTTGAGAGCTATTCCCACAAATGGCCTTGGTGTCGGGCTTGTGGGAATCTTCATTGGCACCTCATTGCACTTTCGTTTTGGTGAAAACCCCCTTGGATTGAAGCTTGGGGCTTTAAGGGCTTGTTGATGGGCTTTGGGGGCTTGTGTTGGGGTTTCACACCCACATGTGTGAATAAAGAATTCTAATTTAATATTGAGTTTAGTGAAGGGCTCCTTAAAGTAAGTTAAGGACTTTTATAAAAGGAGAGGCAATGTGAGGATCGTTGTGACATCTCATTGTGACATGATCGAGTTGCCATATGTGAGTCTGCACTTATGCCAAGAAGAGTGGGAGGCAAATTTCAGCAAAGGAAAATTCTGTAGTTTGGCAAATCTGGCATAGGTTTTTTGGACTTTCTATTTATCTGTTTTCTGTCAAGGCAGGGTACCACACGTTGAGTAAAGGAAGGCCGCATGTGTGAAGAAAGGAAGGCCGTACGTGTGAAGGAGGACAACCACAGGGAGAAAGAAGGGCCGCTAGACTGTACGGACCACACGTGTGGGCCGTACAGTTGATGCAGCAGGCCCGTACAGCCGAAGAAAGAAGGCTGCACGTGCAAATTTTTTGGACATAATTGCAGGCTGTATGGTGTGACGTCAACAGCTGTACAGTTGACTTTAGCAAGTCGTACAACAGGGTTTGCAACAGATTTGTAAGTTGGGAATTTTTCTGGGATTTTGCTGAATTTGTAATTGCTGAAGAGGACTGTATTGTCCTCAGAATTTGCTGATTTGTGGTTTGCTGAGAGGGCTGGTTGTTTCCCTTATAAATTTTGAATTTGGAAAATTTACAAAATAGAAAATTGTGTCTCATGTGCATGGATAATCTCTCTGATCTTTATGTTTCCCCTGCTGTAATTTTCTGTCATAATTTCAGTGTAAAATTATTCAGTGATAACAGACCAAGGGTTTACTGTTTGGGTCATTTGGAAGTAATTTTCAGATCTAAAATTAGATGAACAAAAATTGATATGAATGCTTGATTAAATTAACAGATAGTAGGCCCTTACAAAGATGCTTTACTTTTGCACATGCAACAAAGAGTGATCTTATTCCAAGCTTAAAGACACCATGTATTCTTTCGCTGAAATGACATAACATAATGCTTCAAATTTGGAAATAAAAACAAGAAGGAGATGAATAGGTAAAACCTCATTTAATCTCCTTCCTCATACAACTAGTTGCCCTACTATGAGATCCTTGTCGTAGCAGATTTTAATAGAAGATTCCAACATATAAAATTAGCAAGATGAATAAAAAATGAAATCCACACTTACATAGAAACCCTTACAGTCATATTCACCTTCAAAAGATATTCAATTAGGCTCAAGAGAGGAGTTCTCCCACAAATCCATCCATAGCAAAAATGGGGTGAGCAAATCCGTCTATATAAATTTCAGCTCAACTCCTTTTACAATAAAACTGTATTTGTGGTTTCTAGATCCACTTATTTCTCCTAGGAAAACTCAAAAAAAGCTAAAAGGATTAAAATATGACATAAGTGGGCCACTCAAGACCAAAATGCCCTCATAAAATACTCAAGTAATGAGGCTACATAAGTGAGAATGCAACATGTCTTCATCGTCAAGAAACAAGCCCATGCAAGGTGCCATTTGTCCTCTTCTCTTTTGGAATTCTCTTCAAGGCTAACCTCCAATCAAGCCCCTTCAATAAAATATTTATTATTAATACATGCTACGTCAAAAGAAGAGGGGTGCTCTCTAAGAAGGCATTTCAACCATCAAATATTGTAAAATATCACCTGGTAGAGGTGCACCCTTGGGATGAATGCAAGGAGTATTTTGGACCACGTTGACCAAGCCTTAATATAAAATAATACATGAGAGGAGATGCGCCCTTGAAGAGTGTGCAAGAGTAGTTATATCTTCCCATCAACAAACAATATAATAATCACTAAAATGAAATCCCCTTGAAAAGTGTGTAATCAGACACATTGACTAAGCAAGATACTATAAAAATAGTCCATGGAGAAGTGCATCCCTGAGAAGTGTGAAAATATGACAACTAAAGTGGAGCGCTCCCATAGATGAAGTGGTCAACAACCTTGAAATGCCAAAACCATGCCAAACATAGCAAGGTTAGTTAGGGCACTTCCTCCAATGCAATAACTAACTCCTCAAACCAATGACCACCTAGGAGAATGTGAAATGTGGTTAGATGTCCTCAATAAATGTGCCAATAACAACCTTGAGAAACAAAACACACCAAAAATAGAAATAGTGGTTAAAGCACTTTCTCTAGTGTAATAACCAACTCGTTCCTAAAAAGGAATCCATAGAAATGTGTGTAAGAAGGTCAATTGTGGTTGTTATAACTACCTCCAAGAGAAGGATGACCTAGGAGCAGTTGCAAAGGCCTAGCTCTATGTGCAAACACCATCAATCTCCTCAAATCATGAGCCATAAGTTGGATGACTGAGGAGAATGTGCGTCAAGGGGATGTTCTTCTAATAAAATAATCAAAACCATGTGTTTTAAGGAGAAACCATGTTCCAAAACCATCATTTGATTGGTAAAACCATGGGTACCCATGTAGAGCAATCTAGAGAACTATGCATAAAGGGTCCCCCTACCTCAAAATATGTGAAAATATGTCAAGGGGAGCGATCCATTTCGTCAAGTAGTCAACCACTCCATGAATGCCACATCGATGCTAAATTGCCATTATGAACTAGGGCGTCTAACTACCAAGCAACTATGTCATGAATAATGCACCGACATAGCCTTTGGAAGGCTAGATCACCATAATACTGTATGTATGAATAGAACACTCTACTAGGATAGCCATGAACCATGATGAAGATAATGCACATCCTCTAACCAAGGTATACCAATAATAAACCTTAGAAACAATCCCCCCCATGATGATGTGCTCTAACTTCTAAGGGGCAACAACAATAAGCAAGTAAGTGTGCAAAGAACCACTGTCCTCAAGACACTTCAACACCTACCTAGGTTGTTGTTAATGTCACAAGTGTGGAGGAGAAGTGTGTGCACAAACAAATGCCCCTTGGTAAACCATAATGCTCCACCAAACAACCTTGATCTTGTTTGTCATGAATAAAGATAATGCCAACCGAACAATTGCCACTAATACGTAGGCCTCAATATAACAAAGCATGGCTCAGTAACTGTCATACTCCTAGGAAAATCTGCATGGGTAGGGTCTTCAATTTGGATCAAAATCCTCATGCTACACGAGGGGGTAACACTATACATATCATTACACCACAATCCTCTACCAATGTTGTTGTTGTTACAATCTTTAATCAAACACTTCTTTTTATAAAAAACAACAGTTAAATTCTCATTAGTGATTTTACCAACATAAAGCAATTTTGTCTTTAGACCAAGTACATACAAGATTTTTTGTATATTTTTGATGCAATCTCCTGAAGCTCTCATAGGTTCTTCACCTCTTACCTGTACCTCATGAACATTGTCATCAACAAGAATAATGATCTCATTATCACAGTTAGCAAGTTTTGAGAAAACTTTTCGCTTAATAGTCATATGTTTGGTAGCGCTTGAATCAATGTAGTAGTCACATTGAAGAGCATAGATGTTAGTACGAGAAGCAATAAAAAGATAATCAGTGGCAACTTCAACTTGTGGAACAATTGTACTACTTTCTACAAAATGATTTTGATGCCTTCCACCTCTACTTCCTCTATGGTGTCATCTACTTCTATTTCGATCAATGTTATGTCTTTGTTTGAGATCAATCTTCTTCATTATGATTACATTTGTTACAATAATTGCAATGCTTAGAACTTTGAGAAGTACCTATTTGATTTGGGGAATTGTGCCTCCAATTTCGATGCCTATTGTACCTTCTTCCTCTATGACCTCTATCACAACCTCTTCCTCCTTGTCTCTCTGTGAAAACTTTTATTGGTTCTTCAAGTTCATTTTTCTTTAACCTTTGTTCTCCCTGAAGCAATAATCCTACGTCGTCTTCAAATGTGGGAACTTCATTTTGAGAAGATACACAAATGAAGTTACAAAATTGCGATACACATCAAGTAAACTATTGAATAGAATGGTTATAAATTCCTTTTCTTTAATTTCTGAATCAATTGCTAATAATTTAGGCTTCAATTCCTGTAACTTTTGAACATGATCCGTAATTGAATTTGATGCTGCCATTTTCAAACTTGTTAATTTGTTTGTCAACAATACAATGTGAAATTCATTTGAGGTTTCATACAGATTCTTTAGCTTCTTCCAAACATCAATAACATTAGTAAGACCGTGTATATGAGGGAGAATTTCGTCCTCCAAAGAAAAAGTAAGTAGGGCAATTTTATTTTTCTTCTTATAGTCATTAGGCATGGGGTCTAGTTTTGGAATTGGCCTAGTGATTATTTCCCAAATATCATGATAAGACATATTTGTTCCATTTTTTGTTTCCAAGATGCGTAAGTTTTTGTATTTAATTTTTGGGACTCAGGCATCCAGAAATTGTTTATACTAGCCATATTTTCTTATAACTCCAAAAGCATACATCAAAAAACTTATAACTCCAACACATATTAGAAACCCTTATAACTCCTTTCAAAAATAAGAAACCTTTATACTCCTATTATACTTGTAACTTTGAAAAATAGAGTTTGAAACAAATTTTGCGAAGGGTTTGAAAGCAAAATTTGCAGGGATATAAAGTGCAGAGGATATCAAAGCAACGTATTACTTTAGATTATCCCCAAAATGTAGGTTCATGTGGTTACAAGTCATCAAATTGCCAATGCAATCATTGAAAAAATACTTATTATATCTTCAAAAATAAATGGTTGTACCTTATTCTCAGTGAAATTTATGTCTACAAATATCAAAAATAACATCCTCTAATCACATAGCTTCTTTGGATGTCCGTAACCTTTCCAAGTCACCTTTCCACTAGTCTTAATGTGGTAAAGTCTTGTTTATTTGCTGTTGGTCTCTCGGCTTATTGCTAGTTGAATTGTTTAGCCGCCTCCTTGATTGGAGTAGTCGTCATTGTTTTCTATTGAATAATTTATACAACAACCAATGCATACGCCACCTTTTTGGATTGTGGGGTCGCAGCGTTTGGATCCACCACCTTTGTTAAGATGTCAACCACAAAGTTTGATTCCAAATGCCTTGAAATCGAGATGATCCTTGTCGCGTGATGTTGCTATACGTGCCTTGTTTCATTGTACATATTTGAATTTCCTTTTTAATTATTTAACTGCTAATTCAATGGAATTTGGTCATAGAGTTGTATGGGGAAATGAAGAATCTGGTCACTTTGATTGCAATTGTACAAGAGAATTTCTCTTTAATAAATGCTGTCTTTTTTAGATTGTTTATTGAACTCGTCTCTTTCTTTGCGCGTGTGCCAAACCTTGTCTTGACACAAATCTTTGAAATTTCCTTATGCCACAATCATTGTGGCTCTAATACCATGTTAAACTGTAAATTGGAGTATGTAAAGATACAAGCTAGTTTGCCTCTTGAACTTGTCTCTTTCTCTATGCGTGTGCCAAACCTTATCTTGACACAAATATTTGAAATTTCTTTATGCCACAATCATTGTGGCTCTAATACCATGATAAACTATAAATTGGAGTATGTAAAGAGACAAGCTAGTGACACTGAAACAGATATGTATTATATCAATGTGCTTCAAAATTACATAAAGTGGTGTTGTATATATATCTAGTGAGTTCCATTATTCTTGTTAGGAAACACCCACCTAATTTCATAAATACATTTAACTTAAATGTCATTTGTTACATATGATTTATGTTACAACATAACATTTATTATTCCTTAGATAAAAATAAACATTACAATATTTAACATTAATCACATTAGAGAGAGACAATAAGCTCAATGATTAAAGATGATTCCACAAATGAAGCTTGAGTGGTATATTTGTATCACTCAAGTAGGTAAGGTGCTTTCCCCAAGGAGGGATTATGGGCTTACTATCAAAATTGACTAGGTCGACCTTAGCCACAACCTAGTAATACAATATCTAACATAAATCACATTACAGAGAGACATTAAGCTCAATGATTAAAGATGATTCCACAAATGAAGCTTGAGTGGTATATTTATATCACTCAAGTAGGTAAGGTGCTTTTCCCAAGGAGGGATTATGGCCCACTATCGAAATTGACTAGGTTGACCTTAGCCACAACTTAGTAGTATATTAAATGAATAAAATATTGCCTTATCCATAATATTGACTATGTTGGCCTTAGCCACAACCTAATAATATAATAAATAAAGTATTGCCTTAGCTATGATTACAAGTGCATTAATGATGAATATGAATTATCAAGATTCAAAATTGATTAGGTTGCCTTAGCCACAACCTAGTAATATAATAAATGAATAAAATATTGCCTAACCCATTATTACTAGTAGAATGGGATGATGATAAATGAATTGTTCAAACTTCAAAGCCAGAAGTAATTCTTTTTTTTAATAAGGTTCGGTGATCTATGGTGATTCAGTCATCTAGGCATTAACAAAGAAGGCTTTAGCCAATAGTAGACGTTGAAGAAACTGTACATCCCTTATCAACGGAGCTAGTGTATGGGCATCTACAATAGACATTATTAGGTGGATCTGCATTTTATAAGCACTACGGATATCATTTAGAATAGATAGGTTAGCAATGTATGAAGCTTGCACACAATAGTTGTCCTCATTTGGAATTTAATATTATCTAGAGTCTTGATTGTTTCTGATTAAATGCTTGTGCTTGCGACATTGGCTTGGACTCAACCTCACCCATTTGGTGCTTTAATATTTGATAGTTTAATGAACCTAAAATAATTCCTCTTAACAACGTTGAATAATAGAAATGCCAATATCTAGATAGAAAATAACTTTAATTGATACATATAAAAGGTGTTATTAAGTTTCAATATGCACATATTGGACTTGTTAAAACTTAACAAGAAAGCTTTTACTTTTTTCCATTATAGCGGATCATATGGAGATGGTTTCTATCATATTTGTACTATGCAATTGACTCACAATGCCATTAAATTTATTAGGGAATATCAATGTATGATTCTTTTGTGATCCTAACATGTTGTCCTTCATGCAATGCATGAGACCATACATGCTCTATTTACTTTTTGACAATGAAGAGCTTTCCACTTGTGAGAGATTACAAATGGCAAGGTTTTGCAAATGTGCACTTTCTCCATGACAAATCCACCATTTAACTCGGTTCATGGTTGTTCTCTCATCGAAAGATGATATATCTGAAAATTCATCCAATCCAACAACAAAACTAGCAATTTCTTCGCTCACATCAGTTTGTAATGAAGCTGGAAATATCCTCATGAAGTCTCTCTTTACTCCATAGGTCACTTCCCTATCCTTATGCATGGAATTCCTCATCCCATTGCTTTGAGCAATGATGCCTTGATCATAAATTCAAAGTGTGCGTGAAAGTGTACAATGGGGTGTTGAATTGGTTCCACCTTGGAATAACGATGGACCTCACAAGCTCCTCAAAATTAACATCAGCAAAATAAAGAGAGGGAGCCTCTTGTGAAATAAGTTCCATGGTTTTCTCAACCATGGTATCCATGCCATTGTAAACCTTTCCCAAGAAAGGTTTCTTTGTGTCTTCTTGTCGAAGAAGCTCAAATGCAAGGAATGTGAATTTGAGCAAGAAATCTATGTTTCTCCACCACTCATGAATCAACAACCTACGCACAATACTTCCCCTCTCTGAATCTGCTAGTCTCCTCTCAGACCAAGTCACACTCACCACCTTAGTAACTAATGGATATTTGACCTCAACAAGGTGGCACAATATGAAGAAGTTTGAGGCATATCTTGTCTCAACAACTTTCGACAACTCCAATTTGGAGTATTCTTGATATATTGCTTGACATGTTGGTGGTTGTTGAAGAATTTTATGATGACCCTAGCTTGCTGTTTGATCTCCTTAATCTATGGAACTTTAGCCTCAAAACTCTTCTAAATTAGATTTAGATTACGGACAATGCAAGGAGTCCAAATAATGTGATTACACCTACTCTCCATTGTCAAGTTTGGGGCTTTGCAAACGGGTGCATTTGTGACAATGTGCACTACATTGCCTACTTGCTTAATAGTAATAATTAAAATATCAACGATGAAATTTCTGACTTTTACCTCCCCTAAACAATCTTCAGCCATCAAAGTCATTGCACCTTATGGTGATGAAGCAATGATATTGACCAATGGACTTGCATCTATGTATCCATCTGAGACAATGGAAACCCTTGAGCTACCCCATGTGCCATGAATTGGTGCAAAAACATCTTCAATAAGTTGCCTCACTTTCTTGAGCAAACCGGTTGGGACTTTTTCATAGTTGGCCCCCTTGAAACCTTCAGGGGCTGTGTTAATCATCCTCACCAATTCTTGCCATTAGGGAGACCAAACCACATTAAAGGGGATACCACAAACATAGAGTGTGCTTGCCACTCGTCTTAGTTTCTTCTCTCTCTCGAGCATTGATCATCATTGCCAATTGGCTTTGTTGAGCTGTTATTGGAGTTTTTGATATTCTTTTTGTGCCTGCACCACCCTTCTCTTCCTTGCTTCTTTGACAATCCTTGGCCCATTATTAATAGCCAAGGGAGTATTGACATCATATTTGCTTCTTTGATCTCTCAACCTTTAGCGTCATTAGGTTGTTTCTTAAATTTTTCCCCCACCGTTGGATCAGCTGTATGTGAACAAACATCAACACTGTTTACCCCATGATGCAAAATATATGTGCCTTAACTTGTGTGTAAGAGCCATTGAAAACTTTTCCCTTCTTCCATAGATTCCACCTCCATTCCCATGAACCCCATGGGCATTTGTGCAAGTTTGATGACATACTTCCAAAGAGGAAAATATTCATTTTGCTTGCTTGGTTTTGAAGGTCTAGAGGCATTGGAAACACCACTTTGAGAAGCCATTGATGCTGCAAAATCAAGAAAGAATTATGCTCACCAAAGCTAAGGAATCCTAGACCGTCTTTTTGCTAGAAATGCAACAAGGTTTGCTCCCAATGCTCAAAAGCACTAGTAAAGAGGTTCCTGCAGCTGTAGGAAGCCCTTCCTCTTGAAAAAGTGAGGAATGAATGAACGGACGAGGTTTTGTATAAGAAATGAGGGGCTATTAGGGTTTCTAAATATGTCTTTTTTTTTTTCTTTTCTTTTCAAATCAATGTTAAAAATAATTAACATGTTTTAGGAACAAATTAGAGGTTTAGTATTTATTAGTTTCCATGTATCAGCCATTTCAAAGCTTCTTTTGGGTTCCATGGTCCTACCTTGGCATTTGAGTAGGCCCAAAACATAAGCCAAAAACGTTGAAATGCGGGCTTTAGATCCTGAAAGGGGGGTGGGGTGGCATGGGTGGTGCGTTTCCTGCAACTTAAGGTGAGACATTTTGGATATTGGCTCAGGTTTAGAAGGGCTTTGTTTTTGTGAAATGATGTTATGGTGGTTGAGTGTTAGTTTGTATGATAGCTATCCCACTGTTGTAAAGCTTCACTGACCATTAGTTATGTTTGTGGGAATAGTTGATGATTGCACCAGTTAGTTTGTGTCAAGCTCTCTTAATCACCTTTCTTCCATTTTCCCATGATACTAAGTTACAGTTGGAAACAAAACAAAACACAACTATTATTTGATTATAAAGCTATAGAGCTATACAAAATATTTGGTGATTTATGCAAATGATGCTTTTGGTTGGGATGCAAACACATATTCAGATATATTTTTCACCTTTTGTATCTTAATGAAGTTTTACATTGCATTATTTTTGTATGCAGAGAAGGATTGGGAGAAGCATATGATGAAGATATTGCATTTGCAAGTGCTCTTGAAATGTTTGGAGGAGGTCATAATGATCCAATTGGTGTAGCTTTTGGAGGTTGTCAGATCTATGCTTTTGTGACTTATTTACNTGTATGCAGAGAAGGATTGGGAGAAGCATATGATGAAGATATTGCATTTGCAAGTGCTCTTGAAATGTTTGGAGGAGGTCATAATGATCCAATTGGTGTAGCTTTTGGAGGTTGTCAGATCTATGCTTTTGTGACTTATTTACTTTCTCTAGATTTGGAACTCATTTGTTTTGCTTTGAAATTTCATCAAGTGTAGTAAAGACTAGATTCTTAGTTCCTTACAAAATTTTATTGTTCTTTATCTTTTCATAGAATTGCTGTTATATTGTGACATTCCTTGGGGAGATGATTTCTTTGAAGTTCTTATTTCTACTGTTATCAAACTTATGAAATAATGTCTCTCAGAAAGCACGATGACATGGAAGAATTTGCATATCTAAATGGTAAAACCATGTTTGACCCAAGATAGCATTATACCTTCTGATTGTCATAATTTTTTAATTTTTAAATCAAGACTATCCTCGTAAGAACAAATGGTGATTGGAACTGTCCAAGTATATTCCTGCTATGGTTCGATCTTCTGTCCATTTTCCAATTCAATCGCACAGGGATTATGATCTAGGAGTTTCCAACTTAGCTTTTCAAGCATATCTCCAGTCTTTCTCTGTTTAGACTATTCAATGTCAAAAAATGATAAAAAATGATTTGCTCACTTTTTAAGGGAATTTCCTATGTTGTATTTTCTTGAAATACAACTGATGCACATCCTTGTTGCTTTTGTATATTTTTACTTTAAGGTTTAGAACGATTCTTGTGATGCCACATTGATAATTTGTTGGATTGATCATCTAGGTAAGTGAAATATCCTAATTACCATCATGTTAAGGACAATTCCAATAATAGGCATTGTTGAGATTTATAAGATTAAAAAAATAATCAATGGAACCAAATCTAACCCAAATTTTGAGATAGCCTCCTCACAAGTGCAGTAGAGAGAGATGCCTGGTCCTCTGTCTTCCTCCCACTGCCTGCTGACTAGCCAACTGCCCTTTATAACTGGTCATTTTGCTTTCTCTTTCCTTCTACCGAGCTCCTTTGCCTTCTTTTGACTGCTGCTTGTTCCTTACCTTTAAGTGGTTCCTCGGGGGGAGGGGGGTGCAATATCCTTAGTCTGGTAATTGTATTAACCCTATTTACACTTAATATGTGATTAAACCTATGTGTTACACTCTCCATTCATACTTACACGCCTATGTAGTATGAACCTATAACACAATAATCAAATATTTGACCATACTTGACAGATCCAGATTCATTTGACCTAAGATCAAAGCCATACCCAGTTTACTAAGTTGATTGAGTTGATCGAGAGTGAGATCTCTAGTGCACTAGAGAGAGAGTGCAATAGCCAAGCACATGTGCTGAAAGCAGAAATACATGTGTGCCCAAGAGAAAAATGCCAATCACAAGAGAAAAACGCCAAAGTTAAGTGCCCTTAGGCTTATAACACTTGGCATTTTGGCTCAAGAAGATCACAAGACAAGGGCAACACACCCTAAGAGGGTTACTGAGCCTACATATAAAGTCCGAGTAGGTTGGCCTTAACCATAAACCTTGTATACAATAAATGAAATAAAATATGGCCTGAGCCATAATTACAAGTATATAATGATACGCATGAATGTGTTAAAGTAAATGTCAGATTATAATGGTCAATTAGATATTTAGACGTAGTGATGACTAAAGTCACTTTGACTTTAGGTTATTTTATGCTTTTATGCTTTATTTCACTTCAGTGTGTTTCTTGGTCTATCCTGCATTGATAAAGTGGATTGAGTCAACTAGCTTGCAACTCTTTATAAGAAAGCTTTCTCTTTCTTATTAATTAATGCAATCTTGGTTTTCTTTATGTGTTTGTGTTATCATGATATGGTATCAGAGCCTAAGTTTGAAGCCGTATCAAATATCTCAAGCCTTTGAAAGAACAAGGTTTCCACTGTAGCGACTTCCACATTTTTGAAGCTGTATCAAGAGTCTCGGGCCTTTGAAAGAGAAGGTTTCCACTCTTGCAGCTTTAACAGTCTGGGTGCCACAGAGTCTGTGCAAGCATGAAGACATAGGGACTGTTGCCGACAGAGACAGATGGAGGGATCACCAGTGTGACATAATAAAGAGATAAAAGGGTTTAGGATCATTCAAAACTGTGATCGATTGATTTTTGGTTTGTCCAGGTTCGAAAAGTTTTGGTATAAAGCCAAGTTAAAAAAAAATCATACAGACCCAGTCTTACAACTGTATGACTGCCACATAGCCGCCGTACAGTCAGTGTATGGAATAGCCGAACCTGAGCCATACAACTGTATGGAATATGGAAATCAGCTGTACCACTGTATGAAGACACTAAATTCAGTTGTATGACTGTATGAAATCCACTTAGCAGAAATTTGTCTGTACTAGTCTGATGTGAATGCTGCCAGGGAGTTCAGGCTCAAATTGATCTGTATGGCCTTTGCAGACAATTAATCAGTGAAATTTCTCAGTTTTATTTACAGTACAGAGGTTTTGGAATTAAATTGAAGCTATATTAGTGCCCAGATTTGCAGATTTGGAAGAATTGGTTGCCAATTTGGTGATTTCCAGCAGATCCAAGGAGAAATTGAATGTTTTCCAAGTGTTTTGGGCTGATATTGGTTCGATTGATCAGAATTCTGTATTTCTGTATGTTTTGTCGGTTATTTTGCACAAATTTGTCAAAATCTGTGGGTGTTTGGGCAGATTTCTGATATTTATCATAAATCTGTTTGTTTTTCAGTGATACGTGGCTGCTATAGTTCTTTAGAGCCAGTATCCAACTGTTCTTACTCCAAGATTGCAAATTGAGGGAGGGAAGAACAAGTATTTTCAGCATTTTACTCTATTTCAGTGTTTAGTTCTGCAGTTGTGACTTTTACCAATGGCCTCTTTACTCAACATCATACTGCGGTGCGTCAATTTTTTTGCCAATGTTGCTGATAAGTTCTATTCTGGACCCTTGGTGATTTTTCACTGATGAGATTTTTTCAACGATGATAGAAGGAAATGGGATTGCTGCTGCAGATTTAGTATATTGATCTGATTTTTTAAATCTCTCTTTTTGTAGATCTATTATCTATTTACTGCTGGTTTGATCTAGCTTCTTGATATGCGGTGTCTACACGCTTGAATCTTTCATACAGTGTTTTGGTTTATGCAGATCTGAAGTTTTGATAGGTTTTTCTTAAGGTTTCATATTTAGCTGTAAGGTTTTAATTTTAAGAGTGTAGATCAGCTGTCATGAGATGAAATTTTAATAGCAAGTCCCTATTGTTGAGAAGAAAACATATTATTAGGAGAAGAGTAGTTTAGGAACATGACATACTCCTACCCTTCTAAAAGTTTTGCCCCGATGCCTTCAATTTAGGATATTGTTGCATGGTAAGGGGTGAGTAGTTATAGATAGGATGGCCATGATCACAATTTTGGGGAAAGTGTCTTCAAATTGTCTTTGAATTTCCTACTATGCTGATCCATAATAGGTTGTTGATTTACAACACAATTGTGAGGTAGATCCATGATAGGTGATGCAAATTTTAATTTGCACAATCTCTGCACAAGTGTTGTAGCTCTGGAAAATTAAAATCTCACTGTGACAAAGATCACACTTGATACTTCATTAATATTCGACAGTTGATCCTAGTGTCTAGGATTATAGAAAGGTGCTTCAAAGTGCATTCACAAATCTGCAGAATTGTATTATGTCCATAGAAGATTTTGCTCTTTTGACAACTTGTTCCATAGGTTGTGAAGAGCTACAGGTTTATTCAAATAACTTACTCAAATAATATTATCAATGCCTTCTAGAATTTTCACATTTGCAATTATCAAACCATTGGTAGGCACATGTCACCATTTGAAATTGTAAAGATTTCTTCTTCATAGATTGATTGTATAACCCCTAGAGGCCTTTGATTCTCCAAAATAGTGCATCCAGTGTGGGAATAAAGATGAACACATTTGGAGAGGTTTTCCATACAAGATTCTTCATTTAATATTCCCATGGTTGGGATATTCATTAATGAGCGATAATTGGTGCGTTTCATCTCCTCTTATATCTTCTCGACCTTGGTCTGGAAGTTTTTGGTTAAGGATCCATTTCCATTAGTAAAAGGTTATGAGTTTTCTATTCAGGAATATCATTACCACCATCACTTTTTTTGGGTTGGGGGGGAGTGGTGGGAGAATACTGCTTATAGTAACTTATAATTGTCCCTTTGGCTAAGCCCTCGCACTATGAGGGGTGTATCTACTCCGTCAAAATCACCCAGGGATTGCATGAGGCCTCATCTGCACCCACTTTGGGGTTTCAAACCTAGGGCTCTGTGATAATGCAAGCATGATCATGTCTTTGTTTGGAAGAAAATTCCCTTGAAGCAGAAAAGTGTCTTCCACAAATTTGCCTAGGGATTGGACAGATTCCTCTTGAACCTGTGATTCAACTGTAGGATGAGTGTGCTTGATTTGCATAATGAGTTCCTTCAGATCATCGATGCTTGTTGCCGTGATTTTACAAATATCTGTCAGGACTCAGACTCTCTTGGAATCTAGGTTAGGGGTTGTGATAGCAGCAAAAAGTAAGTGTGCAGAATTCCTTTTCTTTTTACCATAATAATAAAATAAGGATCATAACTCACGATGTGTGGGGATTCATGTCTTGGAACAGAAGAGCAAAATGCTGGAAAATAATTGGAGAACCATTTTGTTTTGGGATGGATATGCAGGTTGCCAAAAAGTGCCATAAGACGAATGCATTCAGACCTGCTGAAGAAGGAAAAATTGATTCAAATGCCTAGATCTCTCTTCTGGTGAAATTTTATGCTGACTGGAGAAATTTTATTTCTACAGAGATTCCAAGGTTGTCAAAATTTTTATAGGATGACTGATTTTGGACCTGCTTCAGAAGGAAAAGCTTATCCAAATGATGAGGTCTACCTGCTGCTGAATTCTCAGGGTGATCAAAGCACTGTTATTTTGCACAATTTCCAAGGCTGTACATTATGGATCCTAGAAGAAAAGAAATTTCTCTGCAAAAGTCCCTGTTCTATCTTAAAATATCTTGTAGCAGAGATTTGCACCGAACACTGCTTCTGATACCACTTGCCAGGATACAGCATGCAATGAATACTCATAGGAAATTAATGGAACTAAAGAATTTAAATCTTTATTTATATTTTACTTTGGGGGGGCAACCTTCCAATACAATCCCACTTTGAGCGGGCAACCTCCAATGATATGTTCACAATATTCAAAATGCCTCCAATTGCTTTCTGTAAAAATCTGAGCTCAAACACTCGGTTAAATCTGATTTCAACCTCCAATAAA
Organism: Picea engelmannii; assembly: GCA_009831015.1. Taxonomy (NCBI): domain Eukaryota; kingdom Viridiplantae; phylum Streptophyta; class Pinopsida; order Pinales; family Pinaceae; genus Picea; species Picea engelmannii. The sequence continues at coordinate 342,071 of ML783728.1, forward strand.
TCTAAGAGTGTAATGCAGGAAGAGGACAAGCATTCTACAGCAGTTTATGAGCAGAAACATTAACTAAGCAATCTGATAATAAAACCAGCAGTGGAATATCAATGAACAGCAGACAAATCACACCATAGAACACTAGAAATTCTGGGCAATGCCCCTGGAAAAACCCACAAGGGAAAAACCAGTTCAAGGAGATTTTATTATTGAGCTCTAGGAAATATTTCTGAGTTTACAGCAGCATTAATATCAGCATTAAATACACAGAACTTATCTCACTCTCCTTGCACAATATTCTTCTCGAAAACAGTGCCAAAAGCTGCCTTGAAAAATGCACCTCTACTGTATGGCCTGTACGGCCCAGTACAGTCAGCATCATCTCCAAATCTGTCTTGAAAATTGTGCCTGAGAACTGCTGTTCTATACAGACATCTTCTGTACACATTTCTTTCAGCAAGGTGCCTAGGAAATTGTGCCAAACTGCTTATGAATGGCTTCCTCGATTTCTGTTCCTCCCTTTCCTTCCCAAATCTGTACTGTACGGACTGATATAAATGCTGAAATCTACCTTGGGATGCATGCCAATCCTCTCCTAGGGATGTATGCCCATCCTCCTTGCTGCTGCCCTCTTTCCTCCAAGCTCAATCTCTCTTGGAATGCGTGACTCTTCACCTTCCATTTCTCTTCTCAAAAAGTGCGCCCTCTCCTCCTCTAGTGCGCCCTTTATGCATGTTCAGTGTGTAACTGCCCTAACTCTTGGTCTTCCAATGAGATTGATGGTCAATATCAAATCTTGCCTCATGAGATCAACGTGCTGAGATTTGGGTACCTTGGGGAGTGGTCCCCTTGTGGTTTTGAGTCTCTAACCACAAGTGGGAAATACTTTGGTACTATGTACGTTGTACTTTATGTCTAATTCAACTTTGACTTCACTCGAGTCAAAAAATGTTGAATTTTTGTTACTTGGGCAAAAGTGACTAATTATTCACTTTGTGGGTGAATGAGGGGAGATAAAGTGAACTTAGGGAACTTAACCCAAAGTGGGTTTTTGAGCGAGATTATTGTGGGATGATCTCAACCTTTGATTAGAGAATGGATGGAGAGATCTTAGCCATCCTTCTATTAGGTTTCCTTGTGGAGGATGAAGAGGGGTGCATAGGGCCAAGTGAGGCTCATTCTATCTTTTGTTTACTTGTAGAGGAAGAGGAGAGCAATGGGGATGGGAATGGAAGTAATGGATGAGGGTTTCAAGGGTGCCTCCTTCCATGGAGGGCTTTAGGAGGCTTTGGCTTCCATTATTTTGTTGTGTTGATGCTATCTTGGAGGAGGGCACACACCTAACAGGGAGGTCTTGCACTTGTCAGATTGCCTTGAGGAGAGATTTGTTGGAGGGGTAACACACAAGGTCAGACTTATGTGTAAGGGTTTCTTCTACAAGTCTTCAAGGAGCAAGGGTGCAAGCTTTCAGTGGGATTGAGCAACAAAGGAGAAGGGTGCACCATGCTTGGGTGCATTTACCTTCTGGGACTTGTATAGCAGCTTGAGAGGGGTTGCCATTATATCAGGTTCATTTGTTTCATGTACTTGTTGTATCTCACATTCTTTACATCACATATATAGACTTATATTCCAAACTGGTTTTTCCCCCGGGGTTTTATCCTGGGTCGTGTTGACCAAAAACCTTTGTGTTCTATTTTCATGTATGCTAGAGTTTAGAACAACATTATTTCAGTTGTAAAGATCTAGAGGTGTGTTACATATTTAAGGCATGCATGTACTAACCTTTTGGCTACTAAAACTACATGCTAGAGCACCTTAAAAGCTTATGTAACCTTAACAAAATAGCAAAAAAGTTCTTGAACAGTTTGCTGTTAATAAACAACAACAAAGACTTGTTTGACAGTTGAAACTTAGAGCCAACTTGAGGTCAAAGACAGATCTAGTTGGCAACATGTTAGTAACTCAAAAAATCTTCACAACGGTTGTGACTTAATCCTCTGTTGAGATCACTTAAGTCACTTACGTGACCCACACCCTCATAAAGTCACTTTTACACTTAAAAAATTAAAAGGCTCAACTTGACTTTATAAAAATAAAGTCACTAGGGAGAAATGTGTTGGGTCACTTCCGCATTCTGGGCACCGCCAATGTAGAAGTACCTCCGAGCTACCAAATCTAACACTCCCTCTTAGTGAGGGAGGCACTTCTGGTACCTCCACCATAATCTATCTCCAACTCCATCATCCCATCTGTTGTTGTAGCTGCTCCCTCTGAACTAGAGACCTCCGCTCCCACTGCACTGGGAGCATCTGTTGTTACCTCCGTTGATCTATGAGCTGAAGACATGCTCCCAGGAGACTCCACACTCTCTTGAGCATCCATCCGTGTCAACTCATGCCTGCTGAATTCTCTGAGAGTACTGGAAGAGGACCGAGTCCCCAGTATCAACTCTCTCTCTCGTGCAACTTGCCTACTCTCCAACACAGACTTTGAATCCAAAAATCCACTAGACCCAATCACAGGTTGTCCCAACAACCTGTACAATCTCTCATGCCCGACACCAAGAAATACTGCTGTGTCTGGAGTAGCTCCCTCTGGATATAACAATCCTTGTCCACAGTAGAAAGCAACTTCAAATCCATCAACCTCCAAAGCTGACACTAAAAGCAAGCTAACTGTCATTTCTGGAATAAACAATACCTTGGCTACCTCCATAAAACCTCTCGACTCTAGTTGGAATCTAACACTTCCAAACCCCTCCACAAAGCAATCTGAGTCTATTTATGAAAGACTAAGGGGAACATACCTCATCCCGTCATATGTTGAGAAGCTCCACTGTCCACAAACCGTACTTCAATGCCCTTGAACACTGGACAACTACTGCCCACAGGACCATACATTAGAGAAAATTCCCTCTCATATTTCTCTACAAACTCAACAATCACTGCTAATGCTGACACCTTTGGTTCCTGCTTCTTCTTCTTCTTGTTCGAACACTGACTAGCATAGTGGCTAGTCTTGTGATATGCAAAGCATTTCACTTTGCTCATGTCTTTCTTCTTGTTCTTGCTCTTTCCCATAAGAGAAACATTTTGCTTGTCTGAACCATCCACTGCCTTCTCCTGAGACCCCTACCAGATCTCCTTCTGTGTAAAGTCATCCCACAATTTGCTTCAGTCAGGGAGCTTCTCTCTCCCCACCATGCACTTCACGAAAACCTCCCACTCTTTGGTGAAGCCCTTGAGGGCTATATGCACCAAATCTGAGTTTGGAATAACTTCTCCGACAACAACCAACTCATCCTTCACCTGTGCAACTTTGGTGAGGTAGGAGGCCACACTTTCTCCCTTGGCCATCCTAGTACTATGGAGCTTGTTCCAGAGAGCCATTTTTCTGTTCTCGTTCTTTGCCTTGTACAAATTCTTCTGTGCATCCCACATGTCCTTGGCTGTCTGCTTCTCAACCAAATGTGGAATAAGGTGGTCTCTGACTCTGTCTGAAATGATTCTCTAAGCCTTTGCTTCCTTTACTTCATAAACGTCTAGAGCTCAAACACTTAGTTAAATCTGATTTCAACCTCCAATAAATCTAAGACTTTAATGCAGGAAGAGGACAAGCATTCTACAACAATTTATGAACATAAATACATTAACTAAGCATTTTGATAATAAAACCAGTAGCGGAATATCAATGAACAACAGACAAATCACACCATAGAACACTAGAAATTCTAGGCAATGCCCTTGGAAAAACCCACGAGGGGAAAACCAATTCAAGGAGATTTTATTATTGAGCTCTAGGAAATGTTTCTGAGTTTACAACAACACTAATATCAACATTAAATACACATAACTTATCTCACTCTCCTTGCACAATATTCTTTTTGAAAACAGTGCCAAAAGTTGCCTTGAAAAACGTGCCTTTGTTGTATGGCTTGTATGGCCTAGTACAGTCCGTGCCAATTGCAAATCTGCCTAGAAAATTGTGCCTGAGAATTGCTGTTCAGTACAGACCTTTGTTGTACTGATTTCTCTCAAAAAGGTGCCTATGAAATTGTGCCAAACTGCTCCTAAATGGCTACCTCGATTTGTGTTCCTCCCTCTTGCCATACGACCAACATTAAATGCTGTATGGCCTTCCCAAATTTGTACTGTATGGACTGATATAAATGCTGAAATCTACCTTGGGATGTGTGCCAATCCTCTCCTAGGGATGTGTGCCTATTGTCCTTGCTGCTGCCCTCTTTCCTCCAAGCTCAATATCTCTTGGAATGCATGACTCTTCACCTTCTCTCTCTCTTCTCCTCAAAAAGTGTGCCCTCTCCTCCTCTAGTGCGCTCTTTATGCATGTTCAATGTGTAACTGCCTTAACCCTTGGTCTTCCAATGAGATTGACGGTAAAAATAAAATCTTGCCCTCATGAGATCAACGATCGTGACTTAATTGTCCATTGAGATCATTTAAGTCACTCAAGTGACCCACACCCTCATAAAGTCACTTTTACACATTAAAAAATCAAAGGCTCAACTTGACTTTATAAGATCACTTTATAAAGTCACTTTATAAAAATAAAGTCACTAGGGAGAAATGTGCTCGGTCACTTCTGCATGTTGGGTGCCGCCAATGCAGAAGTACCTCCGAGCTACCAAATCTAACACTTTCAATGAAATTTATATAGATGGGGGTAGGTAGTGGTAGGTGCCACATGCATTCCCTTGTAATGAGATGTGGAGAAGAAAAGCTTGTTACGAAGAAGAGTGTTAAATAGAAGAATGGAAAGTGCTAGTAAGAGAATTAACTAGAAAAGAAAGTAGGCAAGTTCCAATGGGGAATGTTACTAATAACAAAGATTATGATGTGTAAAGGAGATGAAAACACATTATTATGAACATACTTAGGAACATAACATTTAATACATGTTACATTTGTATTGAGTTTCTAAGTGTATCATTGCCAGTGCAGGTTAGGCTTTCGTTTGTTGTTATGTAGGCATTCCTTACTAGTGGTGTTGTGGCAGTGTGGCACATGTTTTGATACTCAGGCTTATATCAGTATAGATGTAATTTCAGGTTTGTGATCATGGTTATTGAGGATGCATTTTTAAGCTTAGTTTGACTTGTCATTGGTTGCAATTGAGAGAATTTAACGGTTGGCAGTTTAAATTAACTAGCATTTATCTTTATGGAAGTAAACTAAAATGCATTATTGAGCTTTAAAAGTAATAGCAATAGTTGGTTACATATTCAAAATTCTGCTGCTGTTTCCTACATACTAGTTGCAGATGTGTTCTTGACAATTGTTTAATTGTGTTTGTAATAGGTCCTGTGATGACTAAGTACACCATTGCTCTACGCGAAATTGGAACATACAAGGAAGTTCTTCGCTCCCAGGTATTTTTTTAAAATTTTGTTCTCCTCATTAGTTGAGTAATATATTTTTTGAGAATGGAGCATATAAAGAATTGAAAAATTATTACTTGTGATCAAGAATTAACCGCACATCCTAGACATCTTTCTTTTCCCTTTAAATAGGAACTATTCTTTTTATTTCCAGGTAAAGTGCAATTCTAGATAAATACTTGTTTGCAAATATAGAGTTTAAGAAGAATCCAATGAATATTTTGTTAGCTTTTAGGGTTACTTCGACAGTGTTTACACCATTCTTGGGGCTGCTTCAAAAGGTATTTTTTAGGGGCAGAATTTCAACAATTGGCTATTTACCGACCATTTTCTAAAAACGATATTTGCCAATTTGGTTAAAAATTTGCCTATTGTTTACATAAATGTGATTATATTGATAATATTTGCCAAAAATTTACAAGTTTTAATATTAAATTATATGTTTTTTATTGAAAATTCGCCTACATATCTATATGTATGATTTTTCAAACTGAAATAGTCACCTAGGATATTATACATAGGTATAATATTTGAATCCTAAAAAAATTATGTGATGTGGGGTGCATGGTGTGTTGATTACTTTTGGTTGTATCATGATGGACTTGCACATTGGAGATAGGTTGCTCATGGATTGCCATGCCTTGACTTGATGCTTATGTGGCACACTTTCTTGGAGCGTTGGAGACCTAGATGTCCAGATGACATTCTTCTTGATGCGCACATGTAGAGGTTGCTTGTTTGCTTGGGAGGAATCACCATGGAGGAGGAGCATGGGGACACTTGGTTGCTTGCATGGAGGCTTGTACTTGACTTGAGAATGCTCTTGCTGAGGAGTGATCATGTAGGTGGGGTGGACTCGGAGGTACACGTGGCTTAGGAGGGAGCGTTGGAGCATTGGAGGCCTTTGGAGGGGGAATGTCGGACCTTTTTCTTGATGAGCGCTTAGCCTTGGAACCTTGCTTGTTGGACGTGCATGCGTTGGAGTTGGACACGTGTCACTTAGAGTTGGAGCACTTCACATGTGGGCCTATTTATTGTTTAGTTAGGTTGCTTGTAGTGGATTATGTCCACTTGTTATTGTTGGCCTTCCACACCTTTCATATAATGATGGGAGGAGAGAGTCCTTTGAGATTATTCATTGTTGTTCACTCGCATAATTACATGCTTGTGTTAGAGACGTGAGAGCTAGAGCAAACTAGTCTCTTTGTACTTCTTGATTTGTATTTGTTCTCCTTGCCTCAAGTGCAAGGTGTTGAAATAATGTAACTGCAAAGAGTATTCTTATTATTATTTGATATATTATTCATTGGATCAATCTCCATTGTGGATTGATCTTGTTGGCTATTGTAATAGGACCAAATCCCATTTTGCGGATTGGTCAAATGATAATTATAATAGGCAGAATAAGAAGTCGGCCCCAACAGATATTAAAGAGGCCCCAGAATGTAATTAAGGTGGTTATAACCACCCAGTTGGAGAAGTCAGCCCTGCCAGTGAAGAGACACTTCACATGTGCCAGTCTAATATAAATAAGGAGGCTAGTGCCTCACTTAGACACAACTCACTTGCTCATTTTGAGAGACAAGTTTCGGAATTGCAGAAGAAGGAGAGAGAGCGACGTATCTTTGGGAGAGGAACTTCTGTTTTAGTTTGAGTTATCTCTTGGCATTGTATTGGCTATCTATAATAAGGAAGTTTTGCTGGGTTTTCTTCCCCTAGAGGGTTTCCCAGGATAAATGCTGTGTCTCTTGTGATTGTGTATTTCTCAGTGATCTTGTATTATGCTATTGTTATCTATTGAAATGCAAAGAACTATAATAATGGCTTAAACATTAACACAAGGGTTCTTGAGGGAATTCAAGAGAAGATTAGGACTAGTGTTTTTCCCTAAGGAGACAAGGAAGCTAGGGTTTGGGAGAAACCCTAGAGAAGCAAAAAGAGTAGTTGTTCTTGTGAGAGAAGAAGACTAGGGTGTTGTGGCATTTGGAAACCCTAGTACTTCTTGGAGTGCTTGACGTGGAGAAAATAGAGGGAGACTATCTTGCACACTTGTGTGATTTAAGTGAATGTGTTGAGGAGGACTTGCTGGTGTCTTATACTTGCTTGATGTGGGTCTTTGGTGGAACAACCAACTATTTTTGGGAGAGATTCCTAGCTAGGAGTAGTTGGTGGCTAGGGTTTTTCCCTAAGGAGACAAGGAGGCTAGGGTTTGGGAGAAACCCTAGAGGAGCAAAAAGATCGCTTGTTCTTGTAGTTCTTGCGAGAGAAAAAGACTAGGGTGTTGTGGCATTTGGAAACCCTAGTACTACTTGGAGTGCTTGACATGGAGAAGATAGAGGGAGACTATCTTGTACACTTGTGCGATGCAAGTGAATGTGTAGAGGACTTGCTAGTGTGTTATACTTGCCTGTTGTGGATCTTTGGTGGAGCAACCGGTTTTAGATGGGAGAGATTCTTAGCTAGGAGCAGTTGGTGGCTAGGGTTTGCTATTTTGGTGGATGCCTTAGCTAGAGTTTGGGGAGCTTGACTTGTACCAGCTTGTGTTGAGCTGTGGTATGTACTTGTACATCATTTTATCTTTAAAGTGTTTCAGCTGTCCAAAATTTGTGTACTTGTAGATTTGAATTTCAGCTTATGTTATCTTCATCATTGAGTAGATCCTAGAGCTGGTTATGGAGATGATTTGATAGAACATTGAACAGAATTTGTTAAGTGATTTAACACACATTTAGATGGGTAAGGGGGGGATTTACTGTTGTAATAATCTGCTGTAACAAGTCATTTTCAGATCTGTGAGTTGCTTGGCAAGTGTGACCTAAGAGCTGAAACATTGTTGCATTAAGGACACCTGATTGGTATTTATTTATTTTGGCTGCCTTGTGATTTGCGTTGAAGAGGGGAAGTATTCGCTGCCGTAATTTAATATTTTCAGATTCAGCCCTAAGGCCGAAAGTTCATAGGAAATAGATTCAGGATACTTCAAGATTGAGGTGGAATTCTGAATTATCAAAAAATCAGATTCTTGAAATTTCTACATCTTTGTCATAACAAATGGTTAAAATTCCAACTAAAGTTTGAAGTACCTCTAAAAAGATGAAATAATCAAGCACTGCATGGTCTTTTGTTGTCAATGATTGTGATTCAATCTCTCAGCATATGCTTTGAAATTTGAGTATCTTAAGGATCTTGACTCCTCCTTGGTATGACTTCTTTCTAGATAAGAACATATTATTAGTTTTGAAGTATATATTTTGAATTCACTTTGGCAGTATATTAAGTGGCTGATGATGAGTAGCTTAAGTAGTTGGTCTTTATCAGTATTACATTATATTTGGTAATTAAAAAGCTTTACATCTAGTGTTACATCAAGGGGTTAAGGCCTGCCAATGTGCCCCCCTCCTAGATGACCAAGTGATGAGACTTAGTCCCTAAGTTCTTAGTGGAGTTGGTCAGACCATGTATTTTAATTTTTAATTGAAATTTACACTCTGCATTTTATCTTTGTCCCAGCTTGTTGTAAATATTAAAATAATTTGTAGGTGACTTCGTAAATTTGTTGTAAATATTAAATTTACACTCACCTTTTATTTGTTGTAAATATTAAATTTACACTACCTTTTATTTATTTTGATTGGAGAGACGGTCAAGCCTGATCACTCTCCCACAGTTTTGTATTCCTATAGATAGTTAATACAAATGAGTGTACAACATGTGTACATTGCATCAATCTCCTCCATATTTTCCTGCTTGAATCTCTTGGATTTTATATTTTTTATGATTTTTCTTATTGCTGTTTCATGCCCATATCAATTAGTATTAGACCTTTATGGTTGGGGTGTTTTGGCACTCTGCAATTTTGGTCACATCAGAATTTTCTGCACTTGAAATTCTCTTAAAACTCTGATTTGCAAGTGTCCGAGTGATCCACAATGTGTCATTACCTTCTCCTATTTTCAGCCAATATTTTTAAACTCGGACTCAGACTTGGACTAGGACTCAAAATTCGTCGAGGGTCAACTCGGATTCGGATTGACTCGTACTGATCTGATTTCAATGACTTAGTTTACTAAAAAATACATAAAATACTTAAATTTTAATGAAAAAATTATATTTTAAGGATTCCAAACCATGATTCCACAAAAATAGTGGGACTTTGAAAGAAAGCATTATGAGTAAATGAGCAATGACAAACATAAATGACAAGCAATGACAAACATAGTCTTCTCCCTCTTGCTGGGAGAATCCTTTGGACACAATTCAATATTCGTACATCTTTTACACTGTTATCTGCAACATGCCTGATCTGTTAGATCAATCTTGGAAGTCAACACTGACTTCCCTTCTCGTCTCATGGAAAAATCCATATCCCAGTGTTTCTGACTGGTTCCTTCTATGTCACTGAAACAAGGGATTCTTCCCAGGAGATTTCATGTCTCCTAGAGGTCTCTGAAGCTACGATCTAGTCTTCTCAACTCTTGGCATCTCTCTACGAGTTCTGGAAGATGTCTCTTTTTCCCATCTGATCCTCTTTGAGATTGGACTCACCCTGTTCTCGATTTCTTCTGAGTCTACAAGGACTTCATAGTCTTGAAAAGATATACTTGGTGTTGAATACCAAGTCTTAATATGAAAAGATGAGTCAGACTTAAAGCGAATTCTGCTTCTTGTCAAGGTGGCTTCATTATCCTTTGAACAAGTCTACTGTGAGTTCTTGTTCTAATGTTCGGTCATCTTTGGAGCCTTCTGCTCCTTACAATCCATCTCCATATGAGATACTCTGTATCTCAAAAGTAGTTTCTTCTTCATCTTCTAAATGTATACGATCACGTATACGACTTGGATAGTCTGCTCCATGTCTCATCTAGTATGTTGCCTTTTGCAACTGTCACTATAACTTCCTCAGGGTTATCACTTGTGACCTGAAACAAGGTCAACAAAACAACAAGCAAGAATAATACTCTTTTGATAATAATAATAAAACAATAGCTCGAATAATCGTCACAATAGCTCCTTTAGAGCTATCACTTGTGACCTGCCTGAAACAAAGATCAAAAGTAAGAAATACAATACGAAATAAGATCAACACTCTTCTAGTGTTGTGATCAAACATTCCTCCATAGTATAACCTGGAACCAACATAAGAAATTTCTCCTAGAGGAGATGTTAGTTGTATCTGGTAAATGATTACAATAAGCATTTATCTCAATATGCTCACATGCTACCAAGTATAATACTTTTCAAACACTGCTACCTCAACTATAGTGTTTACTTGTAATGAGGTAGTTATCAAACTTGTCATGTGCAACTTTGAATTTGATCAACTTAATCAATCAAACTTGGAACCTGGAGTCTTGTCCTCAAGAATGAGTGTGTTGCTTTTCTTCCAAGTCTCCTTCACTCAAGATGACAAGTGCTTTCTTGAACCTGTCCTTTGTAGTAAGACAATATGCTATCTTAACGGAAATCTAAGTTAGAGAATAAACTCTAGTCCATTCTAATAATTTGGCTTTAATTTTGACCAAGGGTTAGTATGATGGTCATAACTTCAGCATACAACCTAGATGTCAAAATAATAACAAATAGATGTATATCAATATAATCAAACTTGGGGTGCATTATTCCTCTGAATGGGTTGGATTTGAGATCCTTCTGGATCTATGATTGTCAACAGATCCTTTCTCCTGCAAGTACCGTTTTAGAATAACAATACATTTTAACCATATGTAAGTACATACCTTTGACAATATCTTGCTAGGGTAAGGTGCACTAGGACAATAAAACAACAGTGCCAACACTTCACAAAAGCTTTTACTGTAACTGGTACTGCAGCTGGTGTTGGCACTGCAACTGGTGCTGCAATTGGCATGAAGGAACTGGCATTGCAACTGCAACTGATAATGCAATTGTAACTGTAACTGGTACTGCAACTGTAACTGTAACTGGTACTGCAACTGCAACTTAGGGTTTTATGAGGAAACCCTAATTTTTCAACTTTCAAATTTTGGAATTCTGATTCAGGGACTAGATGTGCTGGGCCGAGGCGAGTTTGCTGGAGCTGTCAGATTTAATTTTTTTTAAGTTTTGCTCCTTGAAACTTGACTTGAGGAAATCTGGATTGGTAATGGTTTTGGTTTCCTGGTTTTTCTGGTTTTCTGGTACTAGTAAAAAAATAGGGTTTCACTTTCTGGAGGTTCTGGCCACTGAAAAAGTGCGCTCTAGCAGCCAAATGATGCACTAGGGTAGGGTGCACTTTTCTAGATGGTTTTTAGGCAAAACTTCCTTTCCAACAAAAAGCCCTAAATTTCGTGTACGACAACAATGACGCTTTTGGTTACCCAGTGAAAGGTGCTCTACTCAGTTTAGCTCTGATACCATGTTAAATTTAGAGCTGTTATTAAGTTCTTTTCAATTTACTAGACAATAATAGCATAAGCAGGATCACTGAGAGAAACACAATCACAAGGTACACAACATTTTATCTTAGGAAACCCTCATGGGGGAGAAAACCCAACAAAAACTTCCTTAATATAGATTGCCAATACAATGCCAAGAGAAAAGACCAAACCACCAAGAATCTCCAAGACCAATCATGCGCCTCTGTCTTCTCCTTCTTCTAACTTTAGCAGTCTCCAAAACTTGCGCATTAGATTAGTGACTTGAGTGAGTATAAGAGGCGCTAGGGTTGTGTCTCTTCACCAGGTTGGGCGGACTTCTTCACTTAATGGCTAAAACCACTTTAATTATCCCTCGAGGCCGACTTTACAATCACCATCATATAACTAGGGTTTGACCAATCCACAAAAGGGGATTTGGTCATATAAAATACCTGACAAGGTCAATCCACAAAAGGGGATTTGATCTATATAAAATAACTCTATAATAATAAGAATATTCTTCGCAGTGACAATATTTCAACACTCCCCCTTTACAAGAAGGATATTCTTCAATACAACATCATCAGGAGAGAGAGAGGGCAACAACAACATCTACATCTGGAACACTGACTGGCATATCTATAAATCATTGGAAGTTTTTCTCATCATCAACAACGTCATCTTTCACAACATGGAGCTGGAGTATCATCATCTTCATCGTTCACAACATGGAGCTGGAATCTGAAATATCAACATCAGTTAGTAAAAAACTACAACAACAACATCAACAATCAGTACAAGACTGATACATCATCTTCAACATCTTCAGCATGAAGCTGAAGTAGCTCCATTTTCCCAGTCATGGAGCTTTTGTAAGTTCTGATGATATTTGAATGGTGAACTGATTTAGAAGAGCAAAAAATAATTGTGCACTATGTGTGGTTGCTTTTCTAGTTTCCGCTGCATTAATGTTGAATAATTCTAGTAGTGTTATGTAGATCTGATTTAGTTTATCTAGGCATTGGTTTTAAGAAATTAACATGGTATCAAAGCTCTTGCTTTGAGAGAAAAGTAGATCCAGTTTATTCAATGCATATTATTTCAACGAGCTTGAAGGACAAAGCTCAAGACAACCATGCTAATCATCAGTGTGAAGGTTGAGGATCGATTTGATGGGGTTTCAAATTTTTTGCCTTGAAAGGCAAGACTAATATTGCTCATGAAGGAGCAAGACTTGTGGGATGTTGTGACCAGTTGTATTCCAGCTCCAACACCAACACAGAGTGCGGTGCAAGGCGCACAACATGTGTAATTGGTGGTAGATCCATCTGTACGGGCAACGTTGGACAAGAAAGACATAAAGACACATAGGGTGATCCTAGAATCTATCAAGGATCATTTGATCCCACATGTGTTAGAGAAGGCAAGTTCCAAGGAGATGTTTGATGCCCTAGTATACTTTTCCAAAGTGATAACATGAGTCAGAAGATGATTCTCAAAGCCAAGCTCAAAGAATGCAAAATGACCCACTCCGACAACGTGACCAACTACCTTATGAGGATCACATAGATCCGTGACTAGCTTGCAGCTATTAGAGAGGCTCTATTGGATGCAGAACTTATAAATGTTGCTCTGAATGGATTCACCAAGGCATGTGAACCATTCATCATGGGCATCTGTGCTCGGAAGCAGCTTCCCAAGTGGCAGAGACTTTGGGATGATTGCATTCAGGAGGAGACTCAGAAGGAGTCCAGATCCGACAAGCATGGAGGAGGTGGGGGTGATGAAAACTTAGCCCTTTGTCAGCAAAACCAAGAAAGGAAAAGGGAAAGTTTTTTCAAGAAGGGTAACAGTCAGGGAGGGGCAACAATCTGGGCAGAAGAGAGACATGAGCAAGATTAAATATTACATTTGCCATAAGAATGGCCACTTTGCCTCTCAATGTCCACAGAGAAAGAAAGACAAGTCACAGGCAATTGCAACGACAACAGAGACAGTTGAACGAACTAGCATCAAAGTTCGAGAGTGATTTTTCATTCGTGGCTTGTCTTTCTACCAACGTTACTCCCGGCAATGCATGGTACTTGGATAGTGGCACATCCCGCCACATGACAGAGGCTAGAGAGTTGTTCAACAATTTATTAGAGGACGCAGAGCTCCACTTAGAGTGTGGCAACAATGCCAAGTATGCAGTGAGGGTTCAGGGAACAATGTAGTTCCAACTCGAGTCACAAGGATCCTTTGATGCACATGAGGTATTGTATGTACCTAGCATGAAGAAGAACCTTTTGTCCATCTCAGTCATGGAGGACAAAGTTTACGAGGTTAACTTTCGACGGGGGCAAGTGTCCATTCGTCCAGAGGGAGCCAGTTCAGACACAACTTTGAGGATTGGAGTTTGGGATGGTAACCTATATAGACTTCAGAGCCAGCCTGTTCAGGCATTGATGCACACCAGTGAGAGCTTGCGCGAGTTGTGTCACAGTAGGATGGGATATCTCCATCACAGAGCTCTACCATTACTGAGGTAGATGGTCACTGGGCTTCCAGAATTCAGTTTGGATCATGAGGGAGTGTGTAAAGGTTGTTCTCTTGGCAAGAATGTCAAGGCATCATTTCCTAACAACGAGACTCTATCCAAAGGCATTTTGGATCTGATACATTTTGATGTTGGTGGGCCTATGTCAATTGATTCAGTGAAGGTCACATCCTACTATGTGACCTTCATTGATGACTTCTCTAGGAAGACTTGGATCTACATTCATGAATACCAAGGATGAGGTCTTCAGTGATTTTAGAGATTTCAAAGCTCAGGTGGAGGACATGAAAGGAAGGAAGATCAAGGTGTTGAGGATAGACAACAGGGGTGAGTACACTGATTTCTGCAAGGAGGTAGAAATCTAGAGGGAGAACACTGTGGCCTATAACCTGCAACAGAATGGGGTTGTAGAGAGGAAGAACCGATCTATCGACAATGCCACGAAGGCGATTATCCATTATTAAAGTTTGCTTTTGTTTTTGTTGGTCGAGGCATGCAACACAATTGTGTATTTTCATAATAGGATCCCACATTGGATATTGGGGGATAAATCACTGGAGGAAGCATTCCCAGGTAGGAGACTTGAGATAAGACATCTTAGGATTTTTGGTTGTCCAGTCTATAACCACATCCATGTGGAGAAGAGGACAATGTTGTAGCCCTCAGGAAAGAGGGGAATCTTAGTGGGTTATAGCGAGGATTCAAAGGCTTACAGAGTCTTCCTGATAGAGCAATGAAGGACAATGGTCAGTCGACATGTAAAGTTCAAGGAGGACTTGGCATCTAGGAAATATCAGGATCTACCCACAGTTGTAGAGGGGCCAAAGGAGGTATGCCCAAAGGATGAGCTGAGAGCAAAGACTTCTAGTGCAGGGAGCCAGACTCTAGAGGAGGTGGAGGAGCAGTTAGCCCCTTCGACTACTATCAGGAGGCCCAGGTGGTTTGAGCAGACCTTGCAGGGGATGCTTGGGAGCATGTTGAGCCTCGCAAGATCACATTTTGGGAGAGCAAGCCTCCTCAAAAGTTTTGGATGTATATGGTTTTGATGACCAACATAATAGACTCAGATCCCTCTAGCTTTGAGGAAGCAACCGACCAACAGGTATGGAGAGATGCCATGGTGGAGGAGCACAACTCCATCATGAGGAATGATGTCTGGGAGATTGTGCCGAGGCCAGAGGGGAAGTCAGTGGTGACCTCTAGATGGCTTTACAAGGTAAATCATGCAACAAATGGTAGTGTGGAGAAGTACAAGGCCAAATTTGTGGCTTGTAGGTTCTCTTAGAAAGAGGGAGTAGACTACGAGGAGACTTTTGCTCCTTTTGCTAGATACTCCTCTCTCTGAGCAAAACTTTCTATTGCTTCTGAGATGGAGTGGAGCATCCATTAGATGGATGTGAAAAGACTGCCTTCCTCAACAGAGTCATTGAGAAAGAGGTCTACATCGAGCAACCATAGGGGTTTGAGGTCCATGATAGAGAGACACATGTATGCATGTTGAAGAAAGCCCTGTATGGACTCAAATAGGTGCCCAGAGTCCGATGTGCCAGGATCGAAAGCTATCTACAAGGCATGGGCTTCACCAAGAGTGAGGCACATCTTGACTTATTCGTCTTGTTGGTTAGATCTGAGCCCCTCATCTTGGTGTTGTATGTGGATCTTATTCTGACAGGGGCAGAGAAGCTGATTGCAGGATGCAAGTCAGACTTAGCGTCAAAATTTGAGATGAAGGATATCGGGCCAATGCATTACTTTCTAGGACTTGAGGTTTGGTAGCGACCAGACAAGATCTTCCTCAGACAGAGGAAGTACACTCTTGAGATCATGAAGAGATTCAAGTTGTAGGATAGCAGACCGATGGCCACCTCGATGGTGACCAACCTGAGGCAGATTGATTCTTTAGATTCAGAGTTGGCAGACCCCAGAAAGTACCGACAACTGATTGGCTCATTAATGTATCTGATCAACACTCGACCAGACATCTGCTTTGCTATTAACACCTTATGCCAGTGCATGGTGGAGCTGAGGGAGGTTCCCTGTGTTGCAGCAAAGCACGTGCTCAGATACTTGCAGGGCACAGTAGGATATGGATTGCAGTACCTTGGTGGAGATGGTGTGAGGTTGGAGGGCTGCTCAGATTCATATTGGGAAGAGCACCTCTGGGTGTTGCTTCAACTTTGGGTCAACAATGATTTCTTGGTTCAACAGGAAGTAGACCTTAGTAGCACTGAGTTCAGTTGAGGCAGAGCACATGGCAACCAATTTAGCTAGTTGTGAAGCCATATGCCTTCGCAAGCTACTCACAAGATTGTTTGGTCAAGAGCTTGAGCTGACAGTGATCCATTGCGATAACCAGAGTTGCATCAAACTCTTAGAGAATCCAGTGTTTCATGACAGGTCAAATCCCATTGAGATCAGATACCACTTCATCAGAGACATGGTGCTGAAGGGAGCAGTCAAGCTCCAATATATTCCTACAGATGAACAATTGGCAGACATTTTCACCAAGCCCTTGGTGAAGGGCAACTTTGTCTTCTTCAGAGACAAGCTTAGAGTGGTGGAGAATACCTTCCTCGCTAAGAGGAAGTGTTAGTGACTGTAGCTCAAATAGGTATTTCCACAAGGGTGTCTACTTGTGGAAATTGTCATTAAATGTATCCTATGCTTTTTTCTAGAGTTGACTTTTATTAATTAATTAATAAAGTGAGTCTTTTATTAAAGTAACTTTTAATTAATAAAGTGACTAAGTTGGGTCACTTAGTGATTTAATTAAAAGAGAGCCATTGATCTCACGGTTAGATCTTGATCGTTGAGATTACGGATTTGGCTCAAGTCAAAGTTTTAAAAGACAGAGAGGGAAAAGGACAAAGACGTAGAGAGATAATTTATTTCACAAGTCATGTGAGTGAATGAGAAAATCAGAGATCTCATTATTTAGCTTGGCAAGGAGATTTCAGTAGGAAGATACAATAAAGAAAGACAACATAAATTACCAACCATATCGTACAACAACAAGCTAGCAGAGAGGCCGCACGAGTGGACCATATAGTAGCGAGAAAGGGCCGCACGTGCGAATCCGTACGAGGGTGGCAGGTCACGAGTGTGACAGAACAATGACCAAATTGTTTGCAGGCTGCACGTGTGAGCATGATAACCCACATGTGCGAATCCGTACAGGCTGTACTGAGCAAGCAATACTGTATTTGGGTCATAAAACAAGTTTTAGCGGCGGTTTGAGGTGATTTTGGTTTTCAGATTTTTGTTGTTTCGCCGTAAATTTTCTCAGAGCCATTTTCCTAGTCAGGGAGCTCTTGTAAGTTCTGATGATATTTGAGTGATAATTGATTTAGAAGAGCAAAAAATAATTGTGCACTGTGTGATTGCTTTTCTAGTTTCTGCTGCATTAAATGTTAAATAATTCCAGTAGTGTAATCTATATATGATTGCAATGTCCCCACTTTGGGACATCATTATATTACAGAGCATTATGATGACCAAGGTAGCCAGATGGAGGTTACAACGAGTACAGGGGCTATTGAGGGGTATTTTGGGGTTCGGCTTGCATCGCTCATCTTATTTCATCATCATGATCCATTCCGCACAACTTTGCCTTGGTTCCGTTACATTCCAACGATTTCCATAATTTTGAGTTATTTTGGGCTATAGGTTAATTAAATTCACTAAGGAGGTCATATTGGGCATAATACTTGGAGGAACCTCTTAGTGTAATAACTCATTGGAATCGGGAGGAACAACACTACATGATACGATGATGAGAAGTGACTTTCAGTGGCCAGGGAAGCCACAAGGAGAGATAAGGTACTTTTCAGAGGTAAAATGGTTAATTAATTAATTAAAGTGATTTAATTAATTAATTAATAATTAAATAAAGTAAAGTCACTTTGGAGAGACAAGGTGAGTAGGGAGGATAAAAGAGAGACATGGGCCTCTATTCTATCATTCATGTTGTTTATCATTTTGATATTTGGCTTCTTGCTAGTGAGCCCATGCACTTGGGGGTTTTGACTTAACAAACCCTAGAGATCAGCTCGGTGGTGAAAGATCCCACCCAACCTGGTCCAAGCTTGGTCACGTAGGTGAAAGATTCCTCCCTCACCATTCTACATCAGATTTACTTAGCTTCAGAGGGGTTCTACATCAGCCACAGTTTCAGGGAGAGCTAGGGCGTAGCTCCAGGAGGGTTTTCAGCAGGAGGGCGCACCACCTTGAGGAGAGGAGTTCGTTCCATGCATAAGAGAAGGATTTGGAGCAGACATACTTCTGGGTATTCTTTGTAGGGCCCCTAGGGCGCCTTTCCTAGCCTTTTCCAGAGGAGGTTTCTCTGCCGTATTATTTATTGGAGCTCAGCACAAATTCAGAGAGGAGGGCGCACCACAGATTGAGGATCTGGTCATTTGGTTGGTTAGATCTTCATCATTCAGCCCGAGACTTTACCAGAGGGTTTCCAGTGGGCCGATCTACATTTTGGCACCCTTCTTAGGGGATTTGGCAGCTTATTCCTTGGAGGTCGAATTATTGGGGTTTCAGTATGGTGATGATGCTTGTGCTCATGTCAAGGCCTTTGGGCAATTAATTGATGATTGGGATGATTCACCCATTTGTGAGGATGCTCTTATTCGATTGTTTTCTTGGACTCTTTTGGTGGATGATGGATATGCTGGTCATTGGTTTCTTCTTTATGAGGATAATTCTATCAAGACCATACAAGAATTTCTACATGACTTTTTGGAGAGATTTGGGGATGATCGGGATGAAATTTGCAATGAATTGGTTGATGATTTTATGGAAAACTGGAAGAGGAAGAATCTTCTAGCTATTAAAACAACTAATTCAGACATAAAGGTTGATACTCCACCAGATCCCATTGAGGAGCTTAAAAACATCATTTTGAACATGCAGTATGCCCATACAAAACAGTATGAAGCCATGAATGAACAATTTATAGCCATAGAAGATCAATTGGAAATCATGGAGTCTAATTTCACAGACTTACATTGAGTATCCGGACCCCCATGAACTTGAGCTTGACAGTGAAAAAGATAAGGAAGTTCATAGGGAAACTCCGGATGAATACATGGATGAGTCAGTCATTTACTTTGAGGAGGTAAAGGAATTTGAGTTTGAAAATGTTGAGTATCTAGATAATTCAAGTCCCCACCCTCCTCTCGTTGAACCAATCTCTTTGAAGGAGAACCTTGACAACCTTGAGGAAAACAGTATAATGGTTCCATTGACATGTTCGTTTCCGACCTCTCAGCCAAAAGAGGACTTTGTACAGAATAATGGGAAAATGGAAGGCGACTTCAGTTTATCAATGTCATATCATTATGAGTATTGGTTGGCCTCCCACATTGGCAGTCATGAGCAACAGAGTATTAAAAGTTTACCTGGCTTGTCATATTCCAGTATTTGGTTGAAGGGAAGAATAAGCATGATTCTTGGCTGGTTATTTCTCGCGAAAAATTCCAAGTTAATAAAACTTGGGAAGGGATTTTCTGTGAGTCATCCTGGACAAGGATGTTTCAGACACTTATGGCTTCATTCCATCCGGTGCATGGACGATTGTAACGTATCTCTAACCCTCCTTTTGTATTCTTTCATTTATTTTGTGATTATGTACTTAGATGTATTTTTGTATCATAGTTTCATTTTATAGTTATGAGGTTGTACAATAGTTATTTCATTATGTAAATGTTGTTTATAGCATTTTACTTATTTGTTTGATATATATGTATGCTTATGTTGGATATTGGTGAGCACCTTTTTGTAGATGCTGGATTCTCGTATGCTCTCCGTCCCATGTGAGAAGATCAAACACATGTCCCCATGTGGAGCCAGATGTTGACCGCCTCTTCAACTAGGGGGTCAACTCCATATACCATGAAGATATGCATCAACAGATGCAAACATGTCGAAGACTTTTTGGTTCTACAGGGCATTTTTTTGCTCCAGCACAGAGTTTTGTAAGCGGGATTTTCGCACCCCTGCGCGGGTTTATAATGTAATAGGTTTACATGGATCATGTTAGGTCAGTTGCCTTAGGGTTTCTTCATTAGGATAATTCCTTTCACTGAGTGCTTTTTATCCTCAGGAGGTTAATGTGGCCTAACCAGCCGGGTTAATCTCCCTTGAGTTTTTCACTCCCACCCAATAAATCCTCCAAAGTGGTGAAAGGCGTTCTAATGAAGTCATTCCTAGGTAGCTAGTGTTTAGGAATGATGTAAATGACCATGTAAGATAGCACGCGAAATTCCGTCAAGTATAGCCAGGTTTTTTTTAAGGTTTCGAATTAATTAATTTTGGGTAATTAATGTAAAACTTAGGTCCCGGGATCTCTGATAGGGGTATTTGTACTCAAAAGAAAGATAATGAGACCCCCTAAACACGTGGACCAAGCTTCAACTCAGTCGGACAAGTTTTGCTAGGTTTTTTGTCCACTTAGGAGTTTTTCGGAAAACGACGATTTTAATTGCCAAACCCAAGACATGGGCAAATGTCAATTTTGTAATAATGGACCAAAAAACAGTGAAGTAAGTGGCATTAATGATGAGAGGGGCTCGCCTAACTTATCCTAACCCTTTACCCACTCATTTAATTAAATTTCAAATTAATTACCACTTTTGGATGGTACGTCCCCCCTTCTCATGTATTAATTGGAAACTCACTCTTTAATTAAGGCATGGGTCCCCCTTTCCTTTCCTACGCCTCCCTTATCCTCTCGTCCTCCTTTCTCGTGCAATTGGGGAGTGTGCTCAAGACACTCTACGCACACGTCCCCTACACTCAAACTTGCCTCACGCACTCCCTCTTCTAAGTCACTCTTTCCCTCACGTAGACTGGGAAAGGCTCGCACGTGAAGTTGGAACTTGCCTTCTTTTTAAAGTGTGGGCCTCCCCTGCTCCCTTCCTCCACCAATCGCTTTCCTTTTTGGAGTGTGGCCAACACATCCTCCCACACACATCCCTCACCTTGGCTCACGCTTTCCTCCTTTTACCTCACACATTTCCTGTTTTAAACTCACACCTTCCTTTGGTAACTCAGCTATCATTCTTGGAATGAGATGGAAACATCTCATTTGGACATGGAAACATCAAATGCTGAGTTGGAATGTGCCTTAAAGGAAAATGTGAGACTCTTCTCCCAACCAATACGCCTTCATTTTATGGCCACCTTAGCTCACAACTCACCTCACATGCCAAAGTTGCCCCTACCCTAAAAGCTCACGCCACCTCTTCTTGAGTTGTCACTTGAGTTGGATTTGTGACACTTGTTGAAGATCCAGAGGAGGTTTCTTGGTCTCTCAAGTCTATATAAGAAACCTCTCTCTCCCTCATTTAACACCATTCTTGACAGTGTTGTTATGCTACCAAATTCTCTCCATCTCATTCCTTCTCTCTCTCACTATTGTCATATTGCTTCACTAGTTTTGGTTATTGAAGAGCTTGGAGCAACATTGTTGCTACAACCTCTTCCCATTTAATAATACAGAAATCACTTTGGAGGAATTGTGAGTGTTGGATTTTGTCTACATGCTTCATTTACATACTCGAGGTGATGTTGTTTTTGTTTTCAGTATTTTGTGATCATTAAAATAGTATAGCTGAGGTATAACTTTGTTTGCTTGGCTAGGTGGAGTAAAACTTTGTTTGCTTGCCTATATGCGTTATATTCATGTTTAATACTAACTTTGTTGTATTATCCATGCATGCAATCCATTTATCTTTTTGATCTCACGGTTTATTGAAGCTTGCAGGTTGCCTTGAAAGGAAGTTGTTGGGATAGCTTCAAGGACGAATCTACCCTCATCTTCACTTACACTTCACAAGCAATTTTCTGTTCTTCTCCCTCATTCTTATACTTTCAGATTTTGGTATTTAGCATGCTTAGATTGGTCACTTAATCAATACAACTTTTTGGTTTTTGTATGCACGAAATTTCTGCCTAAAAACAAAAATTTCATAACTTTGTCGAGTGTGGTGTAGTTCAAATCAGCAAGCAATAGCTTGCTGACTTTTGCAGGTTCTTACCAGGACAAGAGGGCATGCTGCCCAACCCCATGCACAACACACCCTCAAAACAACTCCTTGAAGTGGTAACAGTTTCTCATCCTTCTTTCCTCTCTAAAATATTGTAGACGCAAGCCCGAAGGAGTTGTACCCAAGCGACTTGCCTTCCTTTCCTTCAGTCTTTACTTTGCAAGTTTAGATTAGTTTTCTTTTCTGTCTTTCCTTGCTTGGTTTAGCTAGATTAGTAGTGATTTCTACATGCATGCTTAAAGCTAAAATAATCTAGAGTAGATCTCACACTTAACACATGCTAGCTTAGAGCCCGTGGTGGCTTAGATTAGATCTTTATTTTCCGTTGCATGCAAGTTTCAGTTTCTCTAATCTTAATCCAACACACATGCATCAAATAGGTTAATTAATGTTTCATTTCAGTCATTTACTTCACATGTTGTAATCGCTCTTAGATCTATATTTTAATATATGCATGCAAGTATTGGTACCTCCAAGTGATAATTAATCATTTTTAATTTCCTCAAGTTATATGTTTTGCTTTAAGTTTCATATGCAATCTAATCTTTTATAAGTGAATTTAACTTGTGATCTTGTGTTTCAAAGGCTTCAGCCTTCACAACATTTTTCAGATCTCAGTTTCACAAACTTTTTAGTTCTTACATTTACATGCAATAATTCAACACTTAAGAACTAAATCTGCAATTTCATTGTTAAGAGTTCACACTCGTCTTCAGTATTTTGACAATCCTTTGTTGAGCAAGCTGCAAACACTTAGTCACACTTCGCCATATTTAACTCATAGGTCTAAAATAAACTAATTAGACTTAATAGGACACCATAACTCACCATCTTCGCCATTTAAAACGGGGTTTTGAGGAAAGCCACGAAAGGTGCTAGGCCGGGGACGGTCTCACGACACGTGACGTCCTTTCCGGAGTACTCGACCTTAGGGTTGACCTGTGAAGCTAGGGTGGGCCTCGTTGCCTCACTTCTCTAGCATCCAACAACCAGTTGGTAATAGGGGGAGGAGAGTTTTTGGGTTGACACCTAGATAGGGCTAAAATTAATCTCACACTTGATCACTTAATTTAATTTTCAATCTACAACATCAACAATACATTTACACACTTGCAAGCTCACTGATCTCACTGTCCTTCAATTTACATTCATATGCAAGCTATCTTTGATGTGTTGTAGAAATAATATTTAAGTGGTTAAATCTTTCATTTGGAATATTTGGCTTTCCAGGTTTTTCATCTATCCTTAATTCTTGTACTTGTGGTGTGATCCTTCAAGAAGTGCGCATCCACCAGGAGGCATTGTCTTGATTGGGTCTTGAGTGCTTTGCGTTTCTTGGCCATTGAAAAACAGTCCAACGAAAGTCTATATGTTGTGAGCATGCTTGGCTTGATGTGTTGATGGTTGTTCGTCTTTGAGTATCTTCTTTCCTACACATTTCAAGCACTTGTTAGTATTTTTGTATCTAGTTTAGCTTGTATATATTTATATTCTTTTGTATCTAGTTTGTCTATCTTGTATATATTTATATTCTTTTGTATCTAGTTTGTCTATCTTGTTATAATATTGTAACTTGTAATTATCTTTTAACGAACATCCCCTTAACTTAGTTGACCCCTTGCCCAATCTTAGGCACTAGTCTTAGTTGCCATAGGAAAAGGTCTGACTCTCATACTTAGATAGTTGCATCTTGCATTTGCTGATTAACATCGTAGGCTAGATTCCCCCTGACCTTCTAACCAATTAAAACCAACTCCTAGAACATTAAATTCTTAATCTCATCTAGAAACTAGGGTTTACCCCCCTTGGCTTCCCTAGGAGTTAGCCTAGACGGAAGAGGTTCAAGTCAAAGTGACAGCGTGGACTTTGAACCTAGGCATTGTGCCTCCGAGGACATGCTAAGTGAGCAGGACTTAGCTCACGTTTGCAAGTGTGTATAAGGACGACAACAACCACTAAGAGTTAGGGTCGTTCATTAGCAGTGTAAACAACCAAAAATCAAGAAATTTGCTCTATAATCACGAAGAAGTTCAATAGCCAACAAGACAATTAATCAATTTAAATAATAACATATTGGATTTTTTTTGTATCAATCAAACTAGGGAATTTGGTAATTGGGCAGAATCTCATCCGCAAGACACAGGTTTGAAACCTTCGGGCTGCCACTATAAACCCCATTTTTTACACGCAAACCCTGCCATCACGCGTTGAGGTTATCTAGGATTCAAACTGAGGTGGGCACCATTAACACTATTAATCCTCACCACTCAGTCTAGCCCTGATGGGCATGATAAACCAGATGTTACCCAGAAAGGAAAATAACCATTAATTAACTAGTTGAAGAATGAACTTAACATTCTTTTACTCATTTAAAAGCAACAGATTTCTTATGAAAACTTTCATATCCTTACAATAGTTATATTCTATTAGGGTGCAGGTATACTTGGAATATAGCAACTGATATTGACTTACAGACAGGAAGAAGATGAGGATAGCCAAAGCTCAAGTGACTAACAACAAGAAACCACTAACAAGCAACACATTTGGGCAATATAATTTGGGGGAGAACTTTCCTCCCAACCTACCACTTAGTTAGAGATTGAGAGACCCTGATCCCTCAATTAGTAAAACTAACCAATCTAAGGATCTCTACCTCACCCTCAATCTCCTCGTTCCAGTTCATAAATCTCCTTAAGGACCAACAAAAATCACTCTCAACAACTTCACGATCTCTTTACAATCTACGAAAATTCCTACACTCTAATGCGATAGCTCGTAGAAAAGTCCCCTCAAACTCCCTCAAAATCCATTGAAATAATGTTTCTTTCAATCGCATGTATGAGTCCACTTGTCATCCTTGCAAAAGTACCCATGCGCTAATCCTCTTATCATCCATGCAATTATTTCGGGCACTAATCCACTTGTCATCCATGCATTATCTTCTTTACTTAATTTAATTTCCACTTTACTTAATAACAATGTTTTAAAAACCGGTTGAACCGGAACCGACCGACTTGACCGGTTAGAAGGCTGATCGGTTCGAACCGGGAGAAAAACCGAACCGATCGGTTCGGTTTAGATTTTCTGAAGGACGCCCACGAATGTCAAAAGGTAATTTTTTTTTGGTTTTTAAAAACCCCTAACCCCCCTAAACCCTAACAACATGCTATAAAGGCACAACAACCCCCTCTAAGAGCCTCACACCTCTCTCATTCATCATTTGGGAGCATTTGGGAGCATTTGGGAGCTTTTGGGTTTTGGAGCAGCATTGATTCTTGAGGAGCAGCCTTGAGGAGCTTATTGGGCAAGTGTTTTGGGCAGTTTGTGGTGGATTTGGCATCTCAACTAGGAGGCTATAGTTCATCTTCAAGTTTGGAGGAGTTTGGAGGAGACTCTAGAGGTATGTTGAACAATTTCCACTCATTTTTTT
>ML783728.1:369861-409228 GCA_009831015.1 Picea engelmannii
TGATCTAGTCTTCGTGCAGTACAACCTCCGGCTCAGGCGCAACCAATTGTTGAACAAAAGACCCGATACAGATCCTATTGTGTTGGATGATGTTGATCCAACTTCAGATTGGGTAGCGGAGACTCACCCACCAGAGTTTGATGGTGACCATGATTTGGAGATGGAGTTAGCAGGGCAGGCACAGATGGATGCAGATCCACTATTAGGGCCTCGCGGTCCGATTCCAGTGTCAGACATGGCAGGCCCTAGTGGAACTGCAGGTAGGTGTAGTCACTGTCGTATACCTCGTGTGCCTCGTCGCGGTCGTACTCGTACTACTACAGGCTCTAGTGCAACTTCAGAGTGTGTAGTCACAAATGTCCTTGATGATGATGAGTCTGAGGTCGAGTCTGAGTCAGATGATGATGTTGAGGACGAGGATGCCCATGCCATTTCTACTTCTAGCAGTAGTGATGATTGATGATTGATCATGTTGATCATTGAGATAGTGACTTGTAGTTTTGACCCTTGCTAGTATGTGTTTTGTTGTTGTGGTCTATAGAGGACCGAGGCCATTTTGACTCTAGAGCCTCCTTGATTATGTATTTATGTTCCGATCTCTAGATATGTATTGCACTTGGTGCCATTTTGATATATTCATGAACATACTTTAGATATTTTGTCTCTAATTGTCTCTAATGCTTTGGAAACATGATTTAAAATCTTAAAAATATATTTTTTCGTTAAAATTTAAATATTTTATGTATTTTAAAAAAAAACTGGTTCATTGAAACCGGTTCATTACCGGTTCCGATTCCGGTTCAGGTTGGACCCTCGACCGGTTCCGGTTTTTAAAACATTGCTTAATAGTGCACCTTTTATTAGTTTTTTTGGCTATTTTATGAATATTTTATGTACTTTTGTTTTGCATGCAAACCCTTCTAACACTAGGTATGCATACCGTCATACAAAATGCACATATTAATAGTGGGAGTATTGTTCAGATGTGGGAGTTACTCATGTGGTCATCATGGTTAAATCTCACACTTGCACTACTAAACAAACGTAGTGCACCGTATACTCCTACACGCTCTTGTTATACTTAATGAATGGCTAATGTGCATACACGAATAGGTAGGCCTTTGCACCTTTCTACCAAAGTGGACCAACAACAAGTGTTAAGAATTCTTTCGTAATTTACTTCTAGGGGGAATGTGTTACTCAACAATCTTGGTATATATAATTCCTTGTTTCCTCATCTTGGAAAACAACACACAAGCCATTGCTCAAACTAGTATTGTGTCTTGGCTTTTACAACTAAGTTATGGCTAAATTTCACTATCCCAACACTTGACTCTTAATGGAAATTGTAGTATTCATCATTGAGTTTGCATCTTTTGAACCATATGTCCCCAATGTCTTGTAACCCCCACCTTATATTGAGCCCAAATTCTATTTGGGAACGTGGCCTAATCCTCTCATATAACTTTTGGGCTAAGTCCCAGGGTTTGTCGAACCTAAAGCTTGAGGTTTGAAATTCGACGAACCTCAAGGTTCGCCGAACCTAATGCTGAACCTAAATGAACTCGAATGTGTGTCCGAATTCGAACCTTTGGACGAATTTGAAGGAGAATTTTATTGAGGTTTGGGATGAGGTTTCATTAGGGTTCAATATATATAGTCGAACCTAAAGCCGAACCTCATCCGAACCTTATTGGAAAATTCGAACCCGAATCGAACCTAATCGTTTTCGAACCCGAACTCGAACCCGAACCATGTGACTTAGCTTTTGGGAATCATAACATGAAAAGGGCTCATTATAATACCCATGCCAATCTCTTAAAGTAGAGCCTCAAATGTTATGCAACATGTCAAATAGAATAGTTTCTAGAGTTGTTTTGTATAAGTCTTGAAAGGCATTGTGTCCATCACATGTAAATCTCGGGACCTGCACTACTAAACAAACACAGTGCACCCTAAACTCCTACATGCTCTTGTTATACTTCATGAATGGCTATTGCACATGCACAAACAGGCAAAGCATTACACCCTTCCACCAAAGTGGAGCAACAACAAGCATTAGGAATTCTTTTGTAATCCCCTTCCAGAAGGAAAGTGTTACTCGATAATCTTGGTATATATAATTCTTTGTTTCCTCATCTTGGAAAATAATACACAAGCCATTGCTCAAACTAGTATAACTTGGCTTTTACAACTAAGTTATGGTTAAATTTCACCATCCCAATACTTGACTCTTAATGCGAATTGTAGTCTCCTTGATTGAGTTGGCATTGTTTGATCCCATACATCCTCAATGTCTTGCAACCCCCACCTTATATTGAGCCCATATTCTATTTGGAAACATGGCCTAATCCTCTCATATAACTTTTTGGAACCATAGCATGAGAAGGGTTCATCATAATGCCCATGCCAGTCTCTTCAAGTAGATCTTGAAATGTTAAGCAACATGTCAAATAAAATAGTTTCTAGAGTTGTTTTGCATAAGTCTCGAAAAGCATTGCTATTATGAATTGGGAGATGATGAACTTGTGTTCTTTGTGACGAAATCTTCTTGATTAGTATATATGCAAGATCCTATCTATTTTTTGCCACCTCATGCTAGCATTTAACAGTTGGTAGATTTCTTGCCAAGCCTTCCAGTCCTTTTTAGAATAGTAAAGCATACAAATTTCAATGAAGTAGCACTTACTATATTACAAATACAAGTAGGTCCCTTGAGTGACCAATATGTGAAGTTGGCCCCAATTGGTGTCTAATAAGAATCTTCGAAGTAGAATTCACTAAGGTTGCCCGTATGATCCACTTTGCTTTTCCTCGACTCCTTTCATATTTTTACGATGGAAGATTAAAGGTTAAAATGCAAAAGATGGAAGTTATGAAGATACTTTGGTACATTTGCAATCTAGCACTACACATTTCTAATATTTAGTTTCTTATCAACTATAAGGTTATTTTATCTCTCCAAGGGCCTTCGTTGGCAATAGACAAAAACTTTATTTCTTCAAATCTAAGGATTGGAAATGCATCTCATTGTTTGTTTCTAAAGCATTGATGTTTTGTTGGTCATTGTTGGATTTTAGAGATGCATGACCACAAGCATGAGAGAGAAACATGCATACAAAGAACGTATTTATTATTTATGGAGTTGTTTAATACATCACTATATTCTTCTTTTGTACATGAATTGGTAAGTTTTTGTTTTTTGGCTAAGAATATTTTGTGTAGCTAACCACAACATCATATGTAGGTATTAGTCTCTATGTACACATGAGCTATTTTGTGTCCGTGTTCATGATGTTGCAATAATGTTATATTTGTAAAATTGACACTTTCATATGATAAGGGTCTAATGACTTTATTAGTGGCCTAAGTTTTAAGTCAGGGTATTTACATCATTATTGTTATAAATAGGGGGTTTCCGCCTTCATATGTATCTCATATCATTCTATCAATACAATCAACTGATTTTCGACATTTAATGGAGATATCTTTCTCCAGTAGTTGAATTTGTAGGTGCAATCCACCCCTAGGTGTGCAAGTGCCCCCACTCTTTTTTCCTTGCTTTTGCCTCTTACATTTCTGTCTCTGTTTTGGTTATTTCTATTGTTGCAATAGCAATTTCATTTTGGGTATTATAATATTATAAGTTGGTGTTACTTCTAGGGCATTTTTCACTAGTGCGTTTCTTTCTAGTAAAAATATGCCAGAGAGGAAATCTTAGTGTGTGAGTAAGGCAAAGTGGCAAGAAAACTTTAGGGGTTTTGTAGAAGAAATTGTTGAAATTAGTTCAGAAAATCACTATATTATACCCAGATTTCAGCCTCCAATTAAGTCATAACAGCCAAGCATTAAAACCATTACTAGCTGCACTTAATGAGCAGAAACACTAAATAATGTAGTTCTGAAACTAAATCTGCAGCGGGATCATATACTAACAGTGGACAAAATATCCATAATGCACCATGAAAACTCTGGGTAAAACCCCAAGAAGAATAACACAGAAAATGTGACAAATTGAGGAGAAAGTTTCTTATTCAGCTTTAGGGAAATTTCTGAGTATAACAGCAGCTTAAACTCAGCATTTACATCTTGAACTTTCACTCTTTCTGAGCAGAAAACAGCACAAATATCCAATGTAATACAGTCTGAAATCATAAACAGACTTCCAAGACAACCTGTACGAACTGTACAGTCACTAACAGCAGATACAATCTTGATTTTCATGCCCAGAATTAAGGTACATATCCGTACCTTACTGTACGGACTTCTTATCAGCAGAGAAAACTCCTAGAAACGCGTGCCAATACACAACAGAGATTTCTGAGTTAGCTGGAGCTGCAAGGCAAACAAAAGATGCTGTATGACCTCCTCCAAACCGTACTGTACGGCCTCCACTGAAGCTGATGCTATATAGGAATGCGTGCCAATCCTCCTAGGGATGCATGCCTTCTCCTGACTGCAGAAACCCTTTTTCCTCCAAGCTAAGAAACTTCCTTGGGATGTGTGTCCCTTCAACTTCCCTCAAGCTCTCCTCAACAAGTGCGCCCTCATCTCCTAATGAGCTGCCTTTTATCAATTTCGAATTGTAACTCCTCTAACCCTTGATCTCCCTCAAGTGACTCTTTACTTACCCTTGAGATCAACGGTCATGATTTAATCATTCGTTGAGGTCACTTAAGTTAATAAAGTGACCCATAACATCATAAAGTCACTTTTACATTTCGAAATTAAATGACTCAACTTTATAAAATTACTTTATAAAGTCACTAGGAGAAAATTTGCTTGGTCACTTCCGCATGTTGAGCGCTGTCAATGCAGAAGTACCTCCAAGCTACCAAATCTCAACACTCCCTCTTAGCAAGAGATGTACTTCTGGTATCACCACCAGAATCTGTCTCCATCTCATCAGCTGCCATAACTGCTCCCTCTGTACTAGAAGTCTCTGCTCGCTCTGAACATGAACCCACTACTCCCATTGCACTGGAAGCCTCTGCTGCTACCTCTGCCGTACCACGAATTGAAGACATGCTCCTAGGAGACTGCACACTCTCCTGAGCATACAACTGTGTCGACTCATGCCTGCTGAGTCCCTTGAGAGTCCTAGAAGAAAATCGAGTGCCATCTATCAACTCTCTCTCCCGTGCTACCTGCCAACTCTCCGACACAGAATCTGAGTCCAGAAATCCACTGGACCCCAACACAGGTCTAGCCAACAACCTGTACAA
Organism: Picea engelmannii; assembly: GCA_009831015.1. Taxonomy (NCBI): domain Eukaryota; kingdom Viridiplantae; phylum Streptophyta; class Pinopsida; order Pinales; family Pinaceae; genus Picea; species Picea engelmannii. The sequence continues at coordinate 375,087 of ML783728.1, forward strand.
GCCTTCATACTTGACACCAAACATCACTGCTGTGTCAACAATTGCTCCCACAGGATATAAAAGCACATGTCCACCATGGAAAACAATTCCAAATCCACTCTCATCCAAAGCCGATACTGAGAGCAAATTAACTGTCAACTCTGGAATATATAACACCTCGCCAACCTCCAGAAGACCTCCCGACTCTAGTTGGAATCTCACCCTTCCAACCCCCTTTACTGCAAGTTGTGGTCCAGCTCCACAATTCACTCTACAGTCTGAGTCTATCTATGTTTGATCGAGGAAAACTGACCTCAACCTGCTCATGTGCCCAGAGGCACCACTGTCCACAAACCATGACTCAATGTCCTCGAACACTAGGCATCCACTGCCCATGGGACCAGCCATGAGAGAGAACTCCTCAAATTTCTCAGCAAAATCTGCAACCTGAGTTGATGCTGCCACCTCTGGTTCCGATTTCTTCTTCTTCTTGTTTGGACATTGACTAGCATAGTGGCCAGTCTTGTGACATGCAAAGCATTTCACCTTGCTCATGTCCTTTTTCTTCTCATTGCCCTTTGCCACAAGAGCAACGTTCTTGTCGTCTGCACCATCCAATACCTTTTTTTGAGACCCCTCCCGGATCTCCTCCTGTGTAAAATCATCCCACAATCTGCTCCAATCAGGGAGCTTCTCTCTCCCCACCACGCACTTGACGAAAACCTACCACTCTTTGGTGAAGCCTTTGAGGGCTATCTGCACCAACTCTGAGTCAGGAATGACTTCTCCAACGACTGCCAATTCGTCCTTCACCTGCGCAATCCGGGTGAGGTAGGTGGCCACACTCTCTCCTTTGACCATCCTAGCTCCATGGAGTTGGTCTCGGAGAGCCATTTTCCGGTTCTCGTTCTTAGCCTCATACAAGCCTTTCAGTGCAACCCACATTCCATTGGCTGTCTTTTTCTCAGCCAAGTGTGGAATAAGGTGGTCTTTGACCCCGTCCAAGATTATTCTCTGAGTCTTGGCTTCATTCACCTCATGAACATCAAGAGCTGTGGGATCTGTAGGTACAAGTACAACGATGTTCACAAACGACCACAATTTGTTCTCCTTGAGAATACTGCTGATTCTAACCTTCCACTGCAGGTAGTTGGAGACCCCCTCCAATCTATCTTTAAACCTGATGCTGGAAGTCATCTTTGTCCACCTGACAAAGAACTTTTTTTTGTCTTCTTCAAGCAAATGTACCAGCAAATCACTTGCTGTCCCAAGTGCCAAATTCTGCCCACTGAACTTCAAAGCACTTGCTTTGATACCATGTTGAAATTAGTTAAGAAAATCACTATATTATTCCCATATTTCAGCCTCCAATTAAGTCATAATAGCCAAGCATTAAAACCATTACTAGCTGCACTTAATGAGAAGAAACACTAAATAATGTAGTTCTGAAACTAAATCTGCAGCGGATTCATATACTAACAATGGACAAAATATCCATAATGCACCATGAAAAATCTGGGTAAAACCCCAAGAAGAATAGCACAGAAAATGTGACAAATTGAGGAGAAAGTTTCTTATTCAGCTTTAGGGAAATTTCTGAGTATAACAGTAGCTTAAACTCAACATTTACATCTGAACTTTAAATCTTTCTGAGCAGAAAACAACACAAATATCCACTGTAATACAGTCTGAAATCATAAACAGAGTTCCAAGACAACCTGTACGAACTGTACAACCACTAACAACAGATACAATCTTGATTTTCGTGCCCAGAATTAAGGTATAGATCCGTAGCTTACTGTACGGACTTCTTATCAGTAGAGAAAACTCCTAGAAACTTGTGCCAATACACAATAGAGATTTTTGAGTTAGCTGGAGCTGCAAGGCAAGCAAAAGATGATGTACGACCTCCACTGATGCTGATGCTATCTAGGAATGCATGCCAATCCTCCTAGGGATGCGTGCCTCCTCTTGGTTGCAGAAACGCTTTTTCCTCCAAGCTAAGAAACTTCATTGGGATGCGTGTCCCTTCAACTTCCCTCAAGCTCTCCTCAACAAGTGCACCCTCATCTCCTAATGAGCTGCCTTTTATCAATTTCAAATTGTAACTCCTCTAACCCTTGATCTCCCTCAAGTGCCTCTTCACTTACCCTTGAGATCAACGGTCACGATTTAATCATTCGTTGAGGTCACTTAAGTTAATAAAGGAAGAGTAAAGCAACCTAATTCAAGATCATGTTATGATTTGATGTTGAGATATTTTCAGAGGAGGAAGAGATCGACCCCCTTGTTGTTTTGTGATTTCTGGAGGAAACCACCACCATTGATCGATTCTGGTGTTGAGAGACACACCCTAGCCTATCGGAGATACCATACAGGTATTTCACTTTGCCATTAAGGAGATCCAGTACAATGATTACGCAACTCAACCAGTGAGGGCGCAAGGGTTAGAGAGAGGGTTTGTGTGGCCGCATGAGACAAAGAAGTATTTTGCAGAAGTATGAGGGTTTGTGTGGCCGCATGTGTCTATGATGACAATGACACATTCTTTATCTTCTCAGACACCTATGATATCCACAATGATGAGCTTTCTATGATGATAGTGACACATTCTTTATCTTCTCAGACACCTATGATAGCCACGACACATGAGGATATCAGTGGCATTCCTGATATGGTGGAGGAGCCTTGTGTGAGGATTATACACCAGGGACAGATGGATCTGTAGACCCAGGAGGAGAGACATGACTTGGAGACAATGGACCTTACACATACCTACTAGTATGGGGAGAGGGAGTCACCTCTTTTGGAGATTACGTTGTTAGATCAGGTTGTGGACACTGACAGTTTGATAGGATACTCACTTCCAGGACCAGTCCTCAGTGATGAGGGTGCACTCTGCATGGGTTGGGATGACCATATCTCATATCTAGACATATCTGTATGGGATCCAGGTGCAGATGACATTAGCAGAGTGAGCGCACAGGAGGATACATCTGCTCATACAGGTTACAGTGTGATTCAGATAGGGATAACAGTTGGTGATGGTGTGCAGTTGCATAAAGGAGGACTCAGTAGCACAGTAGACAGTGGGCAATTCAATGCCTTATCTTTTGAGGAGTGTGTTGTTGGGGATTCCATTGTTGACACTAGCAGTGAGAGGCACGAGGTAACACCTTAGGAGGATTGTGATCAGGAGTCACGACACTTGACGGACAATTGAAAGTCAGTGAGGACATGGTCATAGCAGCCAATAGATGCATTGATGATACCCACACATTGGTGGTAGATTATTGTTGGAGGGCCTCAATGGCACAAGATAGTTCAGATAGGGGACTTGGCATTGATGACTTTCATACACTCGGGGAGAGAGTGACTGTGATGTGGACTAACTACCAATAGTTGTTGATGGATAGGGATTACGTATTGGACGTTGGCGAGATGTATCACAGGGCACTGAGGGAGTAGGAGGTTGAGGTGTACCGACTCAGTCATGAGTTGGTGAGTACATGGAGATTCTTGGAAGGCACACAGACAACCCTTCAAGAAACAAGGTCCAAATTAGAGGAGCTCCTTGAGGAGACTAGTCAGAGATCCACTACATCTATCTCAGCAAAGAGTCCGACATATCATTCATCGACATTACTAGAGGATGTTGATGGTTTAACAGTAGAGCACCAGTTGATGGAGGAGCATGAGGAGTACCCAGGATCAATGATGAGTATGGAGAGATATGATCAAGAGACCCAGGAGGATGCCCATGGGTCACAAGGACTACTCTTGACGAGGGGTTTTGAGACAATTGATCATACAGATGCTCATGGGGATTCTAGAGCCAGGGACATTTATGAGGACACTTCCATTTGTGTTCCAGGATTGACTACCTTCATATAGAGGTTGACCAAGTACACTCTGGATCTATGAGGTTGCAGGAGTATACATGAGATTACATGAGTATGCAAAGACATACAAAGATGAGTGGTAGTTCACAGAGACATACATAGGTGTACAGTGGGATTTAGGAGGACGCACTGGATTGCAGGGAGGAGATGTACTTAGTAGAGCATGGAGATTCCTCTCCCTTGCAGCAGTATACAGATCTGGGAGATCACCTACACAGTAGCAGCAGTAGTGATGATGGATGGAGAGTGATTGACCTGCAGATTGTGGAGACACCTACTGTTGTACCCGATGGTTGGTGTTCAGTGACGAGTACAGACGATTATTTACCATGGGTGCTAGTGGACGAGCTTTTGGTCAAGTCCTTGGGATTGACCAAAGCATATGATACTTTCTAGTCCTACAGTTGGTTGTAGATATATAGCCTTTCGCGATACCTTCATCATTGACAACAATACAGGGGGAGATAGATAGTGGTAGGGGACATAGAGCGTTGGTAGGTTGAGACCACCTGACAGGAGTGTCTTTATTGCATACAACAGGATAGGGGTGGATCATCAGAGACGGATAATTGAGGCCTTGGGCGTGATGGAGAGTATCTTAGGCCATGGGATAGAGGATATCTTAGAGGTTGATACACATTCATATTATCATTGGGATGAGGGTGGAGGGATTTCGACAGTAACCAGTAGAGCACATCAACAGTTAGTGGGGATTGGAAGTGATGGACTTCCAAATTTAACATGGGATTCGAGAGTCCATTTGGTCAGTAGTTTGATTCATCTTATGAAGATACATGAGCAGAGGATCCATTATGTACACTTTGAGCAGACAGTCATGATCAGAGTAGTGCAGCGTCAACATGATGGTCCCTGTCAAAGACTAGCATGGGACCTTGGGATTATAGGGCTGGGCATTTCATCGACTGATGGAGACGCGTGGATCTTTGCAGGGAAAAGTCACTTTGACTTTCCAGTGAGCTTCAGTGTTGGGGGGAGCATGTCACTTGTTGGTGATTCATTGAGGCCTTGTAGTACTTTACTATGGCAGCAACATGTTCAGTTGGTGGAGGTCGTGTTGGGGTTGGTACGGTCTTGGAGGACAGAGTCATTTCGGGTTGAGACCGTCTGTTATTTGTAGGAGACTCATGGTATTGATATGTTACATGACTATATTTCACGAGGCATTGCAGTTCACATTCTGATATGGGATCCAGGGATTGGAGTGCTTGGTAGTTCAACGTTTGATGGAGTTGAGTTTCGAGTAGAGTGGTTGCTCGGGGAGTTAATTGAGATTCTTTGGCCATTGATCATTCTACTCATCAGGAGCATGTTGGTGTCATGCGTGGTGAGCACTTTGAGAGGCCACATCTTGAGGGGAGTCTACCTTGTGTCACAGAGGTGGATATGGGACCCAATATCATATGTAGTTGGATTCAGTTATTGCTTGAGGACAAGCAATATTCCGGTAGGGAGGACTGTAATGTCCCCATTTTGGGACATTATAACATTATAGAGTGTTATGGCTACTAGGGTAGCCAGAGAGGGGTGACAGAGAGTTCGAGAGATATTGAGGGGTTTTATTGTGCCCGACTTGCATCGTTCATCATCAGGATCCATTCCGCATAGTTTGGCTTTGGTTCCGTTGCATTCCGACGATTTTTGTAATTTTGAGTTATTATGGGTCATATCTTAATTAAATTCACTAAGAAGGTCATAATGAGCATATTACTTAGAGAAACCTCTTAGTGTAATAGCTCATCGGAATAGGGAGGAAGAGCATTACAGGATAAGATGATGAGAAGTGACTTTCAATGGCCGAAGAAGCCACAAGGATGGATAAATCACTTTTTAGAGGTAAAATGGTTGGTTAATTAATTAATTAAGTGATTTAATCAAGGAATAATAAAATAAAGTAAAAGTCACTTGGAGGGAAAAGGTCAACAACGAATTAGGGTTTCGGGAAGCTATAAAGGAAGGGTAAAGAATCTAATTCAAGATCATGTTATGATTTGATGTTGAGATATTTTTAGAGGAGGAGGAGATCGATCCCTTTGTATTGTGGATTTCTGGAGGAAACCACCACCATTGATCGGTTTCGGTGTTGAGAGACACACCCTAGCCTATCGGAGATACCATCCAGGTATTTCATCGTGCGATTAAGGAGATCCAGTACAGTGATTGTGCAACTCAGCCACTGAGGGTGCAAGGGTTAGAGAGAGGGTTTGTGTGGCCGCAGGAGACAAAGAAGTATTTTGCAGACTCCTTCAAACTCATTTGAGAGCTAGCTAGGGCACATCTTTTGAGCCATCAATCGTCATTTTTCGATGGTGGAATCTCCTAGGGCGCAACAAACAATCAAAAAGTGCGCTACTCTTGAGGAAGCACATTTGGGGTTTTAGGGGGTATTCCGGGGCAAATACGAGGAAACCCTTCCGACCCATTACAGAGGAGGCTAGGACGATCGTTTCGAGACACATATCGTTAGATTCCGTCGGTGGGATCACTAGGTCGCACTCCCACAACCCAAGATGTGCGCAAACCCCCATGGGGTGACATCCAGAGTTTCAGAGGTCGGATCTTCAGTACGACAATTACCAGGATTAACGTCAAGGCCAAGGTGCTCCTTTTGAGATAGTTTCCAGTTCATTCCGACGAGTGTCACCATCAGGGTGAGTTTTTCAGTATCTACAACAGTTGCCGTGAGCTTTCAGACTGCTTTTTTGTCAATCTATCTGTGCATACACAGATCAACCTTCATCTTTTGATCATGGGTATTTCTTGTTAGTTGATTTGTATTCCAGTGATGATCCATGAGATCTAATTGATGACTAGTATATCTGCTTCCAACTTATTATTGTATTTCCTGCTTTTTCCTCATTATAAATATCAGTGAGCTGTGTTGTCCTTCCTTTCACATGCTTTATCTTTATACTGCTAAAACACTAAATGAATGAAACACACATGCGAAAATCACCAAGCATGTTCACACATTAACTTAAACGCATCCAGAAACCCCAGAGTATCAGATCTCAGTGAAAAAACAGTAGTTCAACAATAGATATCCGAATCAACTGGATCAAGGATATTTCATTGTGCTTTAGTAAAAGTCGGCCCTATTGTGCCTTGATAGTTAATTGTAAATTAAGAGGGTAAAGTGACAGGTCGGCCCAGACTTAATTATAGGTTGGCCATACCACTATTTATAAGAGAGGCCAGTGCCTCATTTGGACACTCACCAACCAGCGCTGCAGTGCACAAGTCTTGGACGAGAAGCTGCTGCAACTGGGGTGACGTCAAGGAGGGTTTTGGTCTATCTCTTGGTATTTCTTGGTTAAGTGGTGCGCTACTCTTCCTAGTGAAGGAGTAGAGGAGGATCTTCTGTTCGGTCTCTGGTCTATCTATATTGAGGAAGTTTTTGCTGGGTTTTCTCCCCCATCAGGGTTTCCCAGGATAATCTTTGTGTCTCTATTGTTTTTATGATTGCCTCTCTTTCAGTGATCTTATTTATGCAGCTAATGTGCTAAATGATTATAATAATAAAGAAGAACTGTAACTGCTAGATGTATAGGTAAAACATCAACATTTAGTAGGGACTTGGTGTTGATATACGCACTACTGATTTCGTTGACATGTATGTCTAATTTACCCTTGCAACCTGTTGTCCTTATTCTTAGGACTATATCTATTGTTTGTCTTTTGCTAACTTCTTATACACCTTTTTTGGTTCTACCCATTTTTTGTGTATGTGTTTATGTTATTTTGTGGACATTAATGTAAATTTCGTTTTTTTCCTCCATGTGACCCCTTAGGGGAATGAATCCCTCCTCAAGCTTCTTGATCACAGGTATGTCCTTCGTTATCACTTTACACCATGCTTGGATTTTAGAGATGCATGATTATAAGTATGAAGGAACAATAGACATACAAATAATCTATTGATTGTTTATGGAATCATCAAATGCATCACCATATTCTTGTTTTTTTTAACTCGAACTAAAATTGCATTAATATAAATAAAATTGTGTTGTGCTGAGGCTAACAACATATACATTTACTGTTTATGGGACTCCCCCTACAAAAAACATTATAATACATAGTTCTATAGACAAAAATATATACATCAAACTAGAGTTCCAAGTGTTCCTACAGGTTGCTTGCCTAACATATTGACCCAAGATACATTCATACTGTATTAAGCTTGCACGCCGCACTGATCTTCCTGCTCCTTGCTAGTGAACTGGTTACCTGCATCTTCAATGTCCAAAAAAGCCACCATAAGCTTGTTTTTATACATCAAGTAACAAGGTATTTAGTTGCCTCCTCAACTAAATTATATTTAATGGTGGTGATCAACATTTGTTTTGACCTTGTATCTTAGGACTTCTCACTACACCTTATCCACGGGTGGAGGAACATATAGAATTGAATGTAATAAAATTATGAATTGAAATATTTTGTTCGGAAATTACCCAGAGAACGTGTGTTAACACTCTACAATAATTTAGTACCAAATTGTAGATTAAAATCCTTCCTTTTTGTACGTCTAAATTTTTTCCCATCACGAGAGACCTTTGAAATTATGTTGTGATAACTTATTTAAATTATGGTTTTGTTGAATATTTTGAAATTTTCAATTATGCTTTTAAAGGAAAAGTAATCACCTTGTTTTTAATCATTTTATACTTTTTGGTTTTCAGGTGGAGCACATGTTAAATGACAAGTTGACACAGTTTGTCAATATTGATCTACAAGATGTGAAGGTACTTTTCATTTATTGTTGTCGTTATGGATAGTTGTTTTTAAGGTAGCACGTAGGGGTGGATAATGCTTGGGGCCATTGTACCACATTTATTGTTGTTTTCTTCTCTTGTTATTTTCTATCCCTTTTTTGTCCCTACTTTACTTTAGCACTTCATATCACTAGAGCAAAGGTTTAGTTCTTATGATTAACACTAAAAGATGATTTCAATCATGTATGTATGTTGTGTTATATGCCCCTACCAATAAAATTTAACCTCAATCTTGTTTCAATATAGATAAAATGATAGCTACCAAGCCCATGACATTAATGTATGTTGCAGTGCATTCTAGGGACTCATAGATTTGGTCAACATTGATTGAAATTTCGCTTAAGAATTATGTGAAGTTGGAATTGTTTGAGATCTCAATGTTGAATGGACATTTAATTTTATAATTTCGTAGCTTGTATAAAAGATTTTCAACCATAAAAGACAAACTTGGGAAACAATATATCTCTTTTACCAATGTAGTATCAGAGATTCAGAACTTGTCTCCCCCTAGATACCTTGTACTTGAGGTTCCCACATATTGTAGAGCTTATGGATAGGTACAAAATGTCTCCATTCGATTAGGAATAACATTGTGAGTGTTTCTCCAACATTCTTGATTAGTTTCTTCACCAAATTTGGAAATTCTCTTGGAATGTTCATGCATGTTAAGGAGCGTCGAGACACCACTTATCAAGAAGTGACATGTTAAGACATTCTCAACTTCTTGAGGATGTTAAATTTGGCAGCATTGACAGTCATTCTCCAATGAGAGGCCATATGGGCCACCCTGAGGCTATCCAGGAAGATTTGGAGAATCAATTAGTCTTGTGAGGTATTGACAAAAGCCAGGGGGAACGTACAACCTCTGCGAGTCAAACCAAAAGTCAGGATGAACGAGATGCTAAATGATCTTGTGAGTCGAGCCAAACAAAGGTAAGACAAAAGTCAAGATGTAAGTCTAATGCAAAAGTCAAGGGGGAAGTACAACCTCTGTGAGCATAGACAGTCTAGTGCAAAAGTCAGGGGGAACGTACAACCTCTATGAGCATAGACAGACTAGTGCAAAAGTCAGGGGGAACGTACAACCTCTGTGAGCCTAGTCAAGCCTTGTGAGCCATGAGGAAAAGTCAAGGCATCTAACAAAAGTTAGGTTGAACATAAAATTCCTATGAGCTAGAAACAAACATTTTCTTGATATTGCAAATGATGTAAATGTATTGATCTAGTGCGTTGGCACGTGCAACACCATCCACCATGAAGAAATTCGAATTGCCATGTTAAGAGTCAAGTTGAATGAGTTGTTGAACTCAAATTGTAAAAGGAAAAGTTGTAAAAGTCGAATTGCATAAAGTTGCATAAGTTGCATAGTTGCTCAAAGTTGCATGTTGCATGTTGCATGCATGTCTAGTTGCATGTTGCATGCATGACATGCATTGCATGCATGTTTAGTTGCATGTTGCATGCATTGCATACATGCATGTCATGCGCATGCATGCATGTCATGCACATGCTGAGGAGTTCACATGCATGTCCAGTCAAGGTCAAGTCAATTGTTGAGTTGTCATAACATACATTGCCATGACAAGGGCAAGTTGTAACTGGAGAGGAAAGTCAAGTTCTATTTTTGAACTAAAGTGTGAAGCTGAGTTATGTCAAGCATGCCTTCAAGCCTCTAATTCGAGCCATCTCCTCTCTACCTCTCCACTCCTATTTAAGAAAGAGCTCGACCCTCTTTTCTACACAATTGTTTGCTGCATATGGGTGAGGAAGTAGAGTGATATATCAGTCCATAACAAAGGCATATATCAATCCATAACAAAGGCATATATCGGTCCAAGAAAAGGTTGCGTATCAGTCCAAGAATCTGCTCATCCTGGACCATTTTTCGAACTGAAAAATGACTGTCCAATAATACATTAGTGCTCCCTCCCATCCTGGGAGTCTTCCTTTTTCAATAAGGAAGTCGTCTCCACGAGCTCCAACTTGAGTATGCAAACTCTTTCATCTTGGATAGAAGCTTTACCAAAATGTCTACTTATTTGCTCATCTGTAGAGATATGTATTGGAGAACCACTTTCTCCTTTCTGGACTTCAACACAGATAATGTAATGCTTGATTTCAAATGTACTTCGGTCTGGAACAATGGTTTTCTCCTGAAGGCTTCATGTAGCTTTGATCAATAGAGTATATCATTGTTGGAAAACTGGAACATATCCATGTGGCACTTCTTCTGTCATCATGAGATCTGATCTACTGAGTAATCATCTTGATACAACATCTCTGTTATAGAAAATCTTCACCACGCTTCTGCTGTGCACTGGAGGTTCTCCACCGAGTTATCTTTTTCCATTTGCATACAAGGGTCTCTTTCTGGTATGTCTCAAAGTCTGGAGGTTGCTCTTCATACACTCTTTGTTCAATTGTTCTGGAGAACAGTCTTTGCATTTATCTAATGTAGAACTCCAACTCATGGATGTTGTGGATGATATAATGACTCTTGTAGAGATATGTTTGGTTTACTGGAACAAGTGGTCATCATAGTATTCTCCCTCCATCTGGGAGAACCTCTAGTTCTGGATCTTGCAAAGCTTTTATTCATAAGTCTTCCATACACTGTTCTTCATCACAACTTTCAGTTTCTGCTTGATTGCTTTCATATCAGGCTGGTAATCTTGTGATTCTTGATACAATGACTGGTTGTTCAGGCTTCTTTTCTTTCTTGGAATATTCATGTTCTTCTTGATGTGTTTCTTTAGTTCTCGGGTCCATGGAGTTTCTTATAGATTCCATGCCCTAAAGATTCCATTTCTTTCTTCCATCATAGGATCACGGATGTGGATGGACAACCAGGGATACTTTAAGGCTTCTCTTCGAAAAAGACTTCTTCTGAGGTTGAATTGGACATGTACTGTCTTTCATGGCTGCTACCATGGATATATACTTCATCATCTTCAATGGATTATAGGATTAGCTCCCTCCTAATCCTTGCTTCATGTATGAGTGCATATAATCAACTCCCTCCGTCTAACAGAGTCCACGCTTTTGTCTGCATCTTTATTGTCTTCTACAAAACGTCATAAGTATTTCTCTAATTTCCTCTTGATTGCTGACTTCTTTTTGTCTTTGCTTCTTCTAAGTCTCTTCAAGATTGATTCTGATTTCAGGTTGTCTTGTAATAACTTCCACATGATTTGTATGATCTAACTTGTATAATGATAACAATCCTTATTTTGTTGTTTTTCCAGAGGTATGGTTCTTCTTGGAACACATTATCTTCCAAGAGATAGATATACAAGATATATACAAGAACTAAGAAGAGTATTGTTACCTTCAGAAGAAGAAGTCTCTTTCGTCCTTCTTAGTCTTCTTTGTAGGTTCCTTTTCTTCGACAACTGATGCTTCGTGTTTCTCCTTCCTTTTCTTCAGCTCGGGACAATGATTCTTGTAGTTACCTTCGACAATTGAAGCATTGTATTTTTGAAATATCTTTCTCTTGATTTGGCTTCCTCCTTGAACCAAACTTCCTTTTTGTTCTTGAAATTCTTGAATCTTGCTGTGAAGGCGTGATCATCGTACTTATTTTGGGGTTTCTCTTTTTCACTGATCCTGGATTCTTCTTGAGCACAACAAGTCCAAAGTTCTTCAAATGTAGGATACTCCTTCCTTGTGTTCATGCTTGCGGCAAATGCATCCCATGTCTTGGGAAGACCATTGAGTACTATGTTTACCAATTCCTTCTCTGAAATGATCTCTTCAATAGCCTGTAGTTGATCTCTTAACTAAGAGATCCTCACAAAGTATGATGTTATGTTATCGTCATCATTCATCTTCATGTCACAGAGCTCATTCTTCAGACTTATTACTTGTCCAATGTTTTTGACTGAGAAGAGGTTTGTTAGGGCATCGTACATCTTCTTTGATGAGTCAAGATGGGAGATGTAGGGTATCAAGTGGTCTTTGATAGAGTCCACTATGATACTCATGGCATTGATGTCACTGTCTTTGAACTTCTCCATAGCTGCAACGTTCTGTGGTTCCTTCTCTTTTCCTTCTTCAAACTCTGGTTTCACGATCTTTCTTTTCACGATATCCAAAACTTTACTCTTGGCAAGGATGAGGTCAATCCTTGTCTTCCACGCTTTGAAGTTAGAAGCTCCATCTAACTTGTTCTCTGACTTCATAGAGTAAGTCATGGCTGCTTTGACTTGGTCAACCCTAGATTTGACCCAAAACTCAAACTTCACATCTTCGCTTTATGAGAGTACCAGGAGATGTGCTAGGCTAGGGCGCACTGATTTATCCGGAGATTAGGTCAATCCCTTCACTTATGGTGCCTCAACGAGAGGATTAGGGTTTCTGCAGCTGCACTTGCTAGTAACCCCAACGACAGTGCTATGGTGAGTGCTCCTGCTAGAAACCCTTGCGACAGTTCTTCAACGAGCTCAATATCCTTACGACTATGTTTCCTTCCAACGGTTAGACTGAATGAAGGAGGAGTGGGCCCATAACCTGTTAGAATATAATGGATGTGCCTGTTTTACCATTGACAATACTATTGTCACCCAACCATAGGCCGAAGCCACCCTCCGAGCACCTTAACCTTGACAGAGAATCATTTCGGAAGCAAACCCTAGGCTGGATAGCCAAACAAAGGGTAGCGCACCTTTCCCCAAGGATAGCGCACCAACAAGAGCTGATCAGATAGGCCAAACCCTAGCCAAGAGATATTCCAAGCCGAAACGTAATTGCTAGCTGCAGCAGCTGCACCGACAATTCCCCTCCAAACCTGTGCACAAAACTGTGCACTGCAGTGCGCAGAAGTGCTGCTCTGCAATTTTGAGACTGCCTGCCAGAATTAGAACTGGCCTCCTGTATTTATACTAATTTTGGCTAACTGCCTGGGCCGACTTCTCATTCTGGGTATCTGTCTGTTCAGTATATATTAATTCTTCTGGCTGACTTCTTCTCTTGGAGGCTAATAACCTAATATAAATTATCCTCTTGAGCCGACATGTCTTCTAGGGTTATTATCCAACTCATTAGGGTTTTTTCTTGCTTTTCGGAGTAATCTATTCTCGTCAGGTTTACACGTGGAGGTAAATACCTCCCGCGGCTACCATAATATCAATAGAGCATACAGTGTTGGTCCTTGCATGATACTAAGCTCGATGATACTTTTTCGGGGATCATGTAGGTATTTTCTATTTTTAGCAGGTTGAACTTTAGGCCTTAGATAAGGATTCTGAGCGTGCAATATTGATCCCCGAGACATTCTGCGTCTTTTGGACCTTTTCCGGGATGGCTTTTCAATATTTCTATTTTTAGTAGGTGGAGCACTAGTGCTTGCATGTCAATTATGATTGCGTATTTGGAATCCTCACTGAAAATTGAATTTGATGATTATGATATTATTGACATGCAACGATATTCTATTTTTAGCAGTGTCTATTTTTAGACATTTGACACATGGTAGTGTTTTCCTAGTCATCCTGGACGTTTTTGACAGTTTCCTATTTTTTAGGAGCCAAACCCTACTTTTAGCAGTTTCTATTTATCGCAGCCTCCACATGTGACAAGTGGCAAGGTCAAATTTCGACATTTGGTAGTGATGTAGTGTGGCATGTGGCAGCGGGGTGGCATAATTAATGAGGGGGTGCACTTTCCAAGGTGAAAAACATTAAATGGAGGGCGTGTGGATGAGGTGGCAAGTCTCAGATGTGATTGAGCAAATCAAGGATTAAATCACTAAATTTCCCTTCACCGACCATAAATACCACTTTTCGTGCATCAAAAGTTCATTAAAAAGTTAAATCCTCATTAATGTGCAATTAATTCCTATTAAATAGGGGGCATTTCCCTACTAAGCTAGCGCATGCTTCTCATGGCTAATTTAAGCCTCTCATGCGGAAATCCCATCTATTTTCCTTCTTCCATGCGTTTAAATTCTCTTGAAACCTAAACGCATGAGCTTCCCCTCTCATTATCTATTTCCTCTTCCCAAAGTGCGCCCTCACTCCCTCTCTTCTTCCACACGTGTGGTGCATTCCCTTGTATCTACTCCTTCTTCCCTCCACACATGATCCAACTCACCTCTCCCTCTCTTAATCCTTAGCGCATAACTCATGCAAGGCACCTTTGTTTCCCTCACACGTCGGTCTATCCCTCACTCTCCCACTCTAGAATGTGTTTCATCCCTAAAGTTTAGAGCGCAGTCTCTTACATAAGCGCATATACTCTTCTTCTTGACTCACTCAAACTACTTCTCCTTTCTACCATGCGCTTAAACCTATTCCTAATCTTCTATTTTTCCCACTCTCCATCTCTTATTTCCTTCTACTCTACCTAATCTCCATTCTCCCATGTGCTCTCCCTAAAATCTAGGGCGCAAACCCCCTCTTCTCTTCACTTGACACGCCTCACTCCTCTTTCACTCTCACACGTGGGGGGGATTAATCCACTTCTCCTTGCGCATGGATCCTATTCACTCATACTCCCTTTCCCATGCAACTTACCTTCCTTATTTTCCTACTAATGCTCCCTCATGATATCTCTTGGTGAAGTTGCGTCCACATTGCTATATATTGCAGTGAGCTACATTGGTTTACGGTCGGATTTTTGCAGCAGCAACATACACTATCTATCTCTCTTTTGTCATTCTCTCCTAGTCTAGCTACTCTCTCTTTGAGCAAGGATAATCATTATACTGGTTTTGGACTTGTCTATTGTGGCGCAATCAACCCTTTGGCAAGCCTTTAATAAAGAAGTGTTGTGTTCTTGTCGAACTTTCTTTCTTGTCGGTATGATGTTTTTACTCTTGCAAATTGGTTAGTAGCTCATTACCATTTGTTGTGATATTTATCTATCTTTTAAGTGGTTTCTTTCCTTATTTCTTTCATCTCTCTCATGCTAACATTGCAGGATCCCTCCAAACAAATTTACTCTATCTTTTCCTAATTCTTTGGCAGAGTGTTTACACCAGTGTTACTAGAACTGGACCGGAACCGATAAAACCGACTGGTCCGACCGGTTCATAGGGCTTACCGGACATTCAAACTGCTTTTGACCGGCTTCGTACGGAACCGGTTTTTTTTCCTCAAACCGGTCGTTTCCGTACAACCGTCGTACGACTGGAAAAGTGAGGGGATTTGCAAATTTAAAAAAAAAATGAAAAAGGAAAGAGACTCGGCCAACAACTTCTGAGAATGAAGACCTTTCCTAGATGGATTTGGATCCCCAGCCACATCAAGAGAATGTGTGCACTGATGTTGCAATTGTATCTTTGCCTTCTGGACCAGGGGAATCAAGCCAGGCTCGGAATCCCCCTGTTGAGTCTACTCATGTTGAGGATGTAGATGATGACTCTGAGTCTGAGTCTTAGTCCGAGTCGGAGTTTCAGTATGCAGATTCAGACTATTAGATTGTGTAGTCTCTAGCCTCTAGCCTAGACTCTAGAGTTATTTTTGGACTTTATAGGCCATTTAGAGCCTTTTTGAGGATGTATTTTGATTCAGATATTCATATGACTATGGAGTGCACTTACTGTTAGTGCTATTTTGGTTTTATACAATGTTACTTGTTATATATATATGAGAAACTTGCAATTTTTGTATAATGGTTTGGATTCACATGGATGCACATGAATATGTATTTTTTTTCAAAATTTCAAAATTTTATGTATTTTTAATGACTGTTTTTTTGATCCGGTTTTTTTCCGGTTCCAGTTTGGTTCCGGTTTTTTGGGTCGATCGGTTCAACAACCGGTCTGGTTCTGGTAACTATGGTTTACACGCTGTCGAAGGCATTTTTTTTGCAGAAAATCAGCTAACAAATCAGTAGCCTGGTACATAGGGACTCACCCCTGAGATTGGAACGTACCATCTGGAGTGGAGAGGAGGCTTGTTCGTGACAATTTGGGGCATTCTCTCCTTGAAATAGCCCTTTTCTGTTGCTGATTTTACCCATATATCAGATCTGATTGGAGGGTAGAAAAGTTTTCTAACAGGGTCTAGATCGGTTTCTCCTCTCATCTGGAATCAAGGCATAAGAAATAACCAATGACCTTAACATGACTGACCCATGTCAAAATCCATCCAATGTCATGGATCCTTCTAGGCTTACCTTCCTTGGGCTTTCCAAATATATATGATGCGAGGCCCACCAAGAATCTTCTAGAACATGGCAAAAGGGATTTGGTCCTTGAAAAATCAAACTCCATGGAATGACCTAAAATTTGACATGGGTGTTGTAGGCTATACTGGGCGACCAAAATATGACCAACCTATTAAAATTAGAATGCCAAAACTAGACGAAAATTTTCATGGTCTCAGAATATGCTGAAATTGAAACTTGAACAAATCTCCGTACTGGGTCCCCAAAAATGTCATCACACTACCTTTGAGATCAAATTTCTAAAAATAGAAGCTTTCTGAAAATATTTTTTTTTTTTCTGAAAATAGAAATTCTCTAAAGATAGAAACTTCTCTGATTTGCCTAAAGGTTGAACCACATGCCCATCTCCATAGAGGGTAATAAAAAATATGATCTGATCTAGGAAAAGATGACTCCCAAGAAACACAAAATTTTCAAGAAATTGTATCTTGAAATCAAGAAACTGAAAAGGCATTGATTTGACCACACCCTTTAGGAGTCTTTGAACTCCCACACCTGCTCTATATGCTGCATGTATGAAGCACCTGCTGCCGTCAAAAACATGTCCAACTGATATGAGGGTATAACTATGAAGTGTCTTCAAGATATACATGTCTGTGAATTACCTGCGCACAAATCTGTCTAATCATCAATCTTTGCCAATACAAAATTGTGACCATTTTCGATGTTTGAATTACAGTCACGAATGGTTGATGTTGAATGATGGACCAACCATCCATTCCATCTAGTAATGTACCTACGAACTATCTCTGATGAGTGCCCCAAATGGATTTGGGAAAATACATTTTGGGTGCTAACAAGCTATGTCACAAGGTTTGTTTCAAACTTGAGGTTCGAAATTCGGTGAACGTAAAGTTTTTTTTGAGGTTTGTTGAACCTCATGGCCATTGCCTGAGTCCACAGCGCAAGCTCATAACCTCGTGTCACAACTCAAGCTTGTAATCTATCCTTGCAGTTTCCATGTCCATTATAACAATTTTTTATGTTTATTGATGTTGATTTCTTATTATTTTATGTTATATTTCATTTTAAAGTTTATATATATATATATATATATATATATATATATATATATATATTTAGAAAATCTATATAGACGAACCTCATCCGAACCTTGTAGAAAAATTCAAATTTGAACCGAACCTAATTGTTGCAAAACCGAATCTCGAACCCGGATGGTGTGACTTAGCTAACAGGTAGATACCATGATTCATCGAATGAGGCGATTTGGTAGATACCATGGTTCAATGAACGATGAGAGATTCAACAAAACACCACTGTTCAACGAGTCTCTGTACTTCACGCTTACAGTTCAGGTCTCACACCCATGCCACAGTCATGGGACTCATGCTCAAGACACCAAGCTTGATGGCAAAACTTCCTTTTACTCCTTTCAAAAAATTCTACTTAGTCCCGATGAATAGAAGTTCAGGGAGTAGTTTCTTTTTAGAGAAATTAAAGCAGGGTAGGGTTTGTAGGAGTCCACTGTTTATTTAATACTTGCAGACAAATATATTTCATCAGCAACAATGACAATTTGATATTTATGTATTTGCAGTAAGGATGATAGCAACTTACAAGAGCAGTGGGTTCTGACTGTATATTGTATTATCTATCAAGCAGTATTAATGTTCTCCAGAACACAAACTAATTGGTTTAGAAGGCGAATGGGAGTATTTTAACTTATTAATTTTTTAAATTGCCTTTGTATTTTTTATGGTATTGTTGGCATATGGACGGGCATCATATCTTTCTTAATTGGAGACTTTCCTTTCTCACAGAACAACACAATAATTTTATATTTTGTTCCTTTGTTTCTCTGTGTCGTTCCAGTAAGATTTGAGTTTATCTTAGCTACAAAGATTCGATCCCACTGTTACTTTCAAGTTTCGATGTTTGTATATTTTATCCCAAAATTGCTTTGAAAATATAGCCACTAATCTGAGACTTGAGTAGCCACTAGCCTAGGAAGGGTTTGGCCACCGACGAAAGAAAGTTTACTGCCACCGACAGAGAAAATTGGCAATAGGATAGCCCAGGGACAGAACTCACTTTGATACCACCTGTAATGAACTAAATTGTTCATTAACAAAGCATCCTTACAGATGAGGCCAAGAGGCCCATAAATATAATGTCCAAAGGACAATGAAATTATCTAAAATATAATTAATAAGATATGATTTTTTATGGAATGTAATGACGAGATTGTATAAAAAAAAAGACCCAGGCTTTACCTGTACGTTCTTAATACAAGATCCCAGGTTCAGTTCCCAAAAGTGACATGTTGAGCTCTTTATGAGTATATTGTTGTAATGGCCTTGAGTCCTGTGTTGACAAATCCTTGAGCTTCTGCAGAATCTGGTTTACACTGGGTGCCATTGTAGGAATGAGGGGAAGTGCCTGGCGGGTTTCCACAGGATGTGTATTTCACAGAAAAAAAACACTATTGACATTTTATTAAATCAGTCAATGTAAGGTGACTTCATTAAACTTTGGACTCTAGTATTGGAGTGTTAATAGTCCAACATTTCTTCCCTAAACAATTCTAAGAGGAGACTGACCAATAGATCGGTTAACGACAGAATTGCAAGTAAACTCAACCATAGGTAAAGGTACATCCCATTGTCATGGCTGATCTTTAAATACACTCTGCAGCAGATTTTCAAAGGGTCTATTTACCAACTCTATTTGCCCATCAGTTTATGGGTGATAAGTAAAGAGAGCTATACTTCAGCTGGCTACCTAATTTCTGCAACATAAACCAGCATGTTTGTTGTTGATGAGTCTGTAGGGTTCAGCAAAGGTCATGTATGGTATTTCTAGTAGCTGCCATGTGTGATTCAGAGTGTTTTTAAATTCTGGTCTTGTTAAATAGCTAAAAGCTATACTTGGGTTGAGTGGTTTTTCCTGGAGTTCTGGTATTAAAATTATGTGCAAAGAAGATCCGGGGATGTGCTTTTAATGCAACTATGCTTGCTATGACATTCTTGACTGGTTTATGAATACTGAAATGCTAAGAACATCACTTTTTTATTTTTCTCCATTAACTGGAGATCGTAGAGTTTCTGTTAGCTTAAAGACCATTCTTGATTTTATTGCTTCATTTTAACTGTTCTAACTTATGAGACTAGAGAGACCGAAGTTTTTTGATGAACTGGGGAAAAATTGATGCAGGAAGTCCGGAAGCGCTTTGACAAAGCTAGTCTTCATTATGATCAGGTGCCTTACTTAGCCTTTTCTTGTTAAAGGTTTATTTGAAGTGGCTAGTTTGTCAGGTTCTAGTTTCCATGATAAGGAAATAGGAACAAGGAAAGGAAATGTGAATTCTGGAAGTTGAAACGGATAACTCACAATTGCAGTTTTCAGATAGATGGTTCTAAATTGAAATTTAACTTCAGATTGCAAATGAGTTTTTAAATATTCCAAGCTTGATATCGATTTTGGACTATAATGGTGAATTTCGAAATTGTATTCTAATTGAGATAATCATTTTAAAATAACCATTATTCACTTGAGCCTCATGGATTGCAATTGGCAATTGCTTCTAACTTTTCATGGGAGCTGTAAGTCGTTCCTATGATCAACAATAGCATGCAAACAAGAAGTGAAAAGTTCACGACATGTAAAGGTGTCTACATCTGCATCCTTCAGAGGAACAGTGCTCTTTGCAAAAAAACAAGGGTCACTGTCACACAAAAATTACCTTAACAGAAGTTGGCAACCCCCTTTAATCTCTAAATACCAACCTTGCTGCTTATTTAATATCAAATTTGCGTACCTGTATCTCATCTTTTACAAGAGAAAATGACTTCTTGTAATATGCATCTTTTTGGCTGAAACATTAATTGACCACTGAAAGCTAATTAAATGCACTTGCTTGTATCAATGACTGAAGTCTACCTGCTGTTGCTGTCCTCCAGTGAGTCAGTTGCACAGGGTAACATCCAAGTAAAGACCAAATGGAGGCCATGCTATAGGGTTTCTATGACCTTTTTGTATGATATCATTGGTAGACAAATAGCTATTTCAATAAAATATACATGCCACCTCTCCAATAGGTTTTTAAAGTTAAAAATGCACTACATGTAATCACCTTTCGTCAGATGTGGCTTGCTGGTCATTCATTGTTTATGTAATGTCCCCTCCTGCTTAGTGCCAAAAGAAACCAAAAAAAGCAACTCACTAGCCTATTTAATTCCCGTAGGCTGAGTCGGGTATTCGAAAGGGAGTTAACTAATGGCTTAAGTCAAAATGGTTGAAAAAGCATATTAAATAATATTGGCCAAGTCATTAATTGAAGAAAAGCAAAGGAAAAGGGAGAAGTCACTTTATTAAATAAAGTGAAATAAATACAAGTGGCTCATTAATTAATTGACGGAGAAATTAATTATTTCTCAAACAGAAAATATAAAAGGGGAAAAAAGAGGAATTCTCCTCGTTCATTCAATAAATCAATCAAATCAGATTATCGAAAGCTCTCGTGGCTTTTTGGGCGTTGAGAACTGAAACCCTCAACGGACATTGATTTCGATGGCAAATCTATCCATCCTAATCAATATTGGGAATAGATCACCCAGATCTATTATTTGTGCCTCATTGGAACTGAGTTATTTGGCTTGGTGAGGTAAATTGTTTGTGGAGGAGTCAAAACTCAGTGAAGAGGTTGAATTTCGAGTAGAAGGGGTCGAGTTTGATATACCTCTTGAATAATTAGTGAGGGAGCAGTGATTTCTTGGGTGAGGCCTGTGTATTGGTCGTGGGCATCTATAATATATATTTATTAATGCCGGGCGAAATTCTTCATGGTTGTCTGAATCTTTCCTGTGAAAAGGGCATCAAATCTGAAAAGCGTTTGTCATGACCTTTAAGGGTCGAATCTCTCCATTGTGCAATCAGAATCTGTAAAGGAGGGTTGAGCTGCATTGAATAAATTGTAGTATTGCTGTGTGGAGGACGTGTGGGCTGTCTTAAGGGCCGAGCTTACCTTTTCTGATCAGATCGTAGGGTGAATCACTAACTCTCATAACTGGGTGAGCTATCTCCTGAATCGAGTCCACTTCAGATCGGAGTTTGGGTGTGATCTGGGCGCAATCTTTGTGGCAGCAAGTCACCTTCTTGGTAGCACAAGTCTCCATTCTATGCTGGCCGATTTCTCCATCTTCCAGGAATAAATTCATATGTTAGTGCCGAATTATTAATTGAGAGGGACGTGTTACCAATCGCTGGACGTTTGCATATAAATCGAGGCCGAGTTGGATATGGAAAGATGCACACAGGACTGTAGATTGAATTTATATTGCCTGCTGCTCATATTCTTGCTGCCAGGGATCCATTCCCTCTACTAAACAAAATCGTGGACTTGCTTTTTGGGTATAAACAACCAGCATAACATTATTTATAGTCCAGTTCTGATCCACCAATGAAGGAGCCTCTCCAAATTGATATTCCAGTCTGCGATTATTTATCTTCTATGGAGAATTAGCCACAGCAGTTTAGATCAGGTTCCTTCTTATATTTCTATCCTCTATGGTAAACTTTGTATTGTTGTTTGCAAGCTTATGGAATTTGAATAAAAGGAGATTTGGTGTACCTATTTATATATATCAGATCTGATGTTTATTATATGAGCAAAAATAATGTTGCATGCATAAGCCCCTTTGTCTCTGAAAATCAAATCCAACAAGAAAAGTACAAAAATTTCCAACTTGGAATATTACAGTTTATGATGCATTTTGGAAACGTTGTTTAGGTAGTCTTGGGGATGTTGGTTGCAATGTAGGGCAGTGTTAAGATTTAGATGTATCATGTAAGATATGCTATTTCAGAGGCTTGTGCATTGTTGAAAGGTGTTTTCAGATAAGACCATTTATTGTGATCTAGTTGCATACTCATGTTATATTGTGATTATCAAATCAGACTATAAATAAGATTGAAGTAAATATTAGTAGCATATTTATAGTTCAGTCTTATTATTTCAACTCCAAAATCTTTTTTGTTTTCAAATATTTTAGATAAAAATGATGTATTTTTGCTGTAGGCTCGTGAAAAATTTCTATCCCTGCGGAAAAGTACAAAGATGGACATTGTTACAGAATCTGAGGAGGTAATCATTCCAGTTTGCATTGGAAGAAATTCAGCTATTAGAAATTGCAAACTTTTAATGGGAGAAAGCAATGCACGATGAAATGTGTATGGTAGAGAATCTGTGATTGAGAAGAAAAAGAACTTATTAGCACTGTGGAATATGCTGCATCTAATCCATAAGATGTGATGGAATCTTATCATTCTAAAGCTGTAGTTTTGACAGGTTGTGTATGAAATTATTCTTTATTTTGATACCTGCTGTACATAATAGAAATCCTAGAGAAATTGAGTCATATCTAAATAGGTTTTGACGTGTCTCGACTCGAATGATTTGGTTGTTGGAGGTTTTGAGCCTGGACTAATGATTGTGGAAGCTGACCTATCAAATGATGTACCGATATTGGAACATAAGACAAAAGAGTTACGTTGTGCTAATATTAGCCTTTGTGTATTTTCTTGGTGGCCTCTGGATTCTTGAAATTATCACATGCTTTCTGACAGTTCTTCTTCTGGTGCTTTTAATGCCTATCTTTATAAAAAACATACTGGGTGGATAATAGATTGAATTAAAAACAAAGGGGCCTCAACTTTACCAAGCCATAGTACAAGAGACAAAAACACTTCCAACTTCAAGCTGGTCGACAACATGTCAACATATGAGTAGAC
Organism: Picea engelmannii; assembly: GCA_009831015.1. NCBI lineage: Eukaryota > Viridiplantae > Streptophyta > Pinopsida > Pinales > Pinaceae > Picea > Picea engelmannii. The sequence goes on from ML783728.1 coordinate 398,677, forward strand.
TTGAATCAGACTTAGCTTCTTGCCAATAGATTTCCTTTTCTTACTGGACCTATGAGAGTATTATTCTACAAATTGGATGAATAACAAAATATAAAAGACAAACATTCCGATTCAGGGGTGACTTTGAAGAAGCTACAAATCATCTTTCTTGTTTAAAAGGGACGAGTTCCATGTGGACTAAGACCCCAAAGCTATATTTTTTCTTACATGGTCTGTGAAATTTGACGAAGTGATTTTTCTTACAGGATTTGGTGGCATTGCTTTCACTACCTCCTTTTCTCTTTTATCCCCTGGGTTTTATTAATGTCTTCTAGAACTGTGTCTTTCTTTGGAGGGTCTCATGAGTGTGTGGTCCAAGGATCCTGTGCTGAAATCTTAGCTTGCTCCTGGTGTGTATGAGCCTGAACTGTTTTTTCTATAATGTCTTCAAAAGGTTGTGATTGTTGGGGATCATTTCTTTGAATTGATCTCTTTGGCAATTCCTTTCTTGTAGGATTTTTCTACTTTGTTGGAGGGGGAGTGAGGGTTAATTTTCTTGAATTAAGAGCTTCCTCTTCTTGGACAGTTTCTAATGTTGAGAATCTATTTTGGCTTGGAAATTCTTTTGCATCGTTTTTGTGTTGGGAAGTAGCCAAGGGCTACCTTGATTTTGTTTGAGGATCTAGACACTTTTTGGAACTCTTCCTCTTTCTCGACAGTAAGGTGTAGACTTCTTTGGGCAATGCTTGTTGAAGTGACCATATTCATGGCAACCGTTGTATCTTATTCGATTCTTTGCTCATGTATCTAGTTGTCTATTTGAAACTCTATTGCCTCTAGAAGGCCTCCTTCAAGATTTACTTAAACACAGATTCAGGCTCAAGTGAACATGCCCAATCTTGCCTCAACTTTATCTAAAATATTCATAGTTTATTCCCTATTTCCTTGAGAGTTTCAACATCCTAGAGATTAAGGAGATGGGGTAGTCTCACCCATATCAAAACATAAGGTAGAATCTGCTTCTCTGGATATAAGTATGGAGACCATTGATTAATATAAATCCCACAAGTTCCCAGAAACCATGGGTTGCTATGAAAAATTAAATCGTGATTGTCTTTGAATTGAAAGCGAAAGCGAAAGAAACCCTTACCACAAAATAAATTTGAATTCCACCTTTCATTGAGGTACCCCATTGGCTTTGGATCCAAGTTTTCAAGGTTTTGAGGTTTGGCCATGGTCATATAAACTTCTCGGTCATGATTTGACAGCAAACAAGAGACATTTTTACTTAAGCTCTGCATACTGAGTGTTCAGTTTAGGAACATTTTCTGGTTTTTTCCAAAATTTGATTGTCTATTGGAGGTCTTGGTCCTCTTTGAGGAATTTACAGCAATTTTCCTAAAGGCTGTGAGCTCTATTCCATCACGGAGGCCCCCCCTGACTTGCTTCTTCGGACAATCTTCACCAAATCATTCAGATTCATAGTTGGAGGGAATGCAAGCTCAACCATTGACCCACAGAGGGTGTGGCTTGGAGGCACATTAACAAATCGTCTGAATGAGCATTCCTGAGCTTTATGCACTATGAACACTTTGAAGAAGGACAAATTTGAAGGAGCTTTCATGGTGGCGATGGAAAACCCTAGCTGTAGGAAAAGGAGGTGAAGTTCGGCTTCGTCTTCGATTATTGTGTTTTTAATGCTTATTTTTTATTTTTATTTTGAACAAGAATAATTATATTTCATATTAGCAAAAGTGCCACATCTGTATTGTTCGGCAAAATGTTACATACCAAGTTTTACGTTTTTCAAAAAAGATAGAAACATAACCAAAAAAATTGCACCCTGATATCTGTGGCATAACATCTAAGTCCAAAATATGGATTTTGTCCCTCCCTATGGGGTATATTCTAACAAAGGAATCTACTAATAAACTGACTTTAAAATACATAGAAAACACTAAACTTTGCCTGGTGCATTATAACTTCAAGTCTGTGTTGATCAGCTGCTGCACTCCAACTTCTTCGCCCGGAACTGCCATCTACTGCTACACTGTATTTGCATCCTTGTTTCCTGATGAACCAATTGAGGGAAGCATCCTGGTAGCAGCCATGTTTTGTATGCTGACTAACTCATTGATAGTGTGCCTGAACAGGGCATATTCAACCTTCAGATCCACAATATACTTCTTTTAGAGCTGGACCACCTCTAGTATCAAAGCAATTTCCTTGTCTCTCCCAGCTTCCTGCTTTTGAATTTGATCTTGAATCTCATTTATAGTTGACTTGTTGGCTGTCACGCCGACCTTTTGAATCCTTCCTATCCTTTTAGGCTTCATCGTTTCACAGATTGAATAACGAGTTGGGTGCCTATGCGCCATTCTATCTATCAGTTTGATGCTCAGGTTTCCAATCCTCAAACTGTTAGCTGGGGCCTGTCCAGTTGCAATTTGTATTGCTGCTCTGTGACTGCCCAACTCTTCTTGCCAGTAACCAATTTTCACCTAATTTTTATTGCAAATTCCAATTTTCATTGCTAATTGCCATGCAATACCATCCCTTCGAATGCCAAACACCATTTCCTACTGCGGGTTCCACTCTAATTATTCTCATCAGGCTCCCAGAGATGCCTAGGAGAGGGTCCTGATTGGAATTCCGTTCAATGCATAGGCGCATACCTTCCAAATAAATCTTAGCTTGCTCCAAATTGTCGCTGTAATCTTCTATTATCCCAACCAAGATAAATTTGATGATGGCTTGTGGTTGATAGATCATCCTCTGTAGCTTCATGCTATGTGAACAGGCCTCACTCGCATGTGTCGGGGGGAGGGTTAATGTTATTGCATGCGATTTGACTTGGTAGCGTTGCGGTACGTATTCCCAATTCAGTCCATTAACTATTTAGTTATTGATAAGAGTGGCTGGCTTAATGCCCCCAATTTTTTTAATCATTCTATTAACCCTTTTCATAACCATGTTTATAAACTTACTCTTATGGAATTAATACCCTTGACTGCGCCTGTTTATCTTGAAATGTTCCATGTTCAAGCCTACTTGCCCTGTTGGCTAATTCGTACGCTCTCTTATTTATTGCCTTGAGCACATGATAAAACTCCACATTTTGAAACTGTTCTAGCTCTTTAATTATCTCGAAGAAGGTTTGCGACAACACACTATGGCCTTGCCTTAGGCGTTTGTGTAACATTTTGATTGTTAATTTTAAATCTTCGATGGAAATTATACTTTTGTATTTCCTTTCATTACTGATCCATAGACCCTGTTATAATGCTAATGCCTCAACTTGATTGTTAGAAGCAATCCCTAGACCCCAAGCATAAGCATTTTCCTCTTTGTAATGTTCCTAACTCGGCTAGTCTAGGGAACACTGCTAAACTGTCAAATCCACTGTATATGCTGGGGGTTTGTAGATGCATTTGAGTTAATGTTTTAAGATGCTTGGTGATCTTTGCATGTGTTTCATTCAACTAGTGTTTAGGAAGAATATATGATGCATAAAGAATAAGGAACAAACACCATCTCATTCATATGTATTATGAGGGAAAATGTAGGAAATACAATAATGTGCTGAAAGAAGATGAAATCGTAAGCTAGATCTCGTGGATTGTCACTGGAATACAAGCAACTAAAACAAAATACCCGTGAACAGAAGATGAAGGCAGATCTGCGCATGCACGTATAGATCGGCAAAAAGATGCAGTTCCAAAAACTCACGACAACTGCTGCAACTCCAGAAAACTCGCTCTTGTGGCTATACTCGATAGAATCGCCTGGAAACTATCCCAAACTGAGCGCCATGTCCTCTAGGCTGCTACTGATGACTGATAGACTGAAGATCGGACCCCAGAATCTTTGGATGTCATCCCCTGGGGGGTTGTGCACCTCCTGGGCTCAATGAGTGCACCCTAGTGATTCCATCGACGAAATCTACTGCTATATGACTTGAAATGTGTGCCCTGGCCAATGCTGTACTGGGTCAGGAGGGTTTCCTCGGATTTGATTCAGAACTCCATCTAGAACCCCAAATGTCCGTCCTCAAGAGCTGCAAATTATCTGGCTGTCTGCTGCGCTCTGAGAGATTCCACCGTCAAAATTTGATGATTGGTGGCTCAAAAGATGCGCCCTGGCTAGTCCTCAACCGGGTTGGAAGGAATCTACAAGATAATCTCTGGCCTTGTGCAGCTACACAAAACCCTCTCTAACCCTTGCACCCTCACTAGCTAAGCTGTGCCAACACTGCAAATTGGATACTCCTGAATAGTACGGTGAAATACATGGATGGTATCCCCAATAGGCTAGGGTGTGTCTCTCAACACTAAAACCGATCAATGGTGGTGGTTTCCTCCAGAAATCCACAAAACAACAGAAGGTTGATTCTCCTCCTCCTCTGGAAACTCTTTCAACATCAAATCATAACATAATCATGAATTGTGTTTGCTTTACCCTTCCTTTATAGCTTCTTGAAATCCTAATTCATTGTAGACCTTTTCCCTCCAAGAAACTTTTACCTTATTTTATTATTCCTTGATTAAATCACTTAATTAATTAATTAACCATTTTACCTCTAAAAAGTGATTTATCCATCCTTATGGCTTCTCCAGCCACTGAAAGTCACTTCTCATCATCTTATCTTGTAATGCTCTTCCTTCCGACTCCGATGAGCTATTACACTAAGAGGTTTCTCCAAGTAATATTGCCCATTATGATCTTCGTGAATTTAATTAAGATATGACCCATAATAACTCAAAATTATGGAAATCGTCGAAATGAAAGGGAACCAAAGCCAAGCTATGCGGAATGGATCCTGATGATGAACGATGCAAGTCGGGCCCAATAAAACCCCTCAATATCTCCCAAACTATTTGTCACCCCTATCTGGCTACTCTGGTAGGCATAATACTCTGTAATGTAATAATGTCCAAAAATGGGGACATTACACTCTTTTCCTTCAGGATCTAGAATGATCTCTCTCGCTCGTGCCAACCTTTGTTTTTAATGCTTATTATTTTAACATTCTTCATGAATTTTTCCACCTAGGTTGTATAGAAATGGGAATTGAAGGTTGGGTCACATTACTCAAGAAATTACAAGAAACATTAATATAAGTTGCATTGTTTTGATTAAAACTATTGAGATTATAAAACAATTTGCTTTAAAATTCTGGTATTTGAAATGTATGGAATGCAATTCTGGTGTTTTATTTGGTGTTTTAGTGGGGGCCAGAATTGGATCATATCAATTAGGGGTGGCAATATTCATGGTTAGTTGTTGGGACTTTAGTGCATTTTTCTGTTCAATTGCACATAAGCTTATCATAGAGTATATCATGTAAGATGGATAAGGTCTTAACTTGGCTAGATCTTAGATTAGACCATCTCTTGCAAAACCTAGGGTGGGTCGGGTGATTTGTTTACCTGTGGTATATAAGTGTGCTTCTGGTAGTTTCCAGAGCCTAGTGATCTTTAATATAATGTTGCCAAGATGTGTTGAGAAATGGTCTTGGTAAATTTTAATTTATTAATGAGTTCCTTAAGTTGTTAGGTTTATTGTGAAGTGGCTCTCGTGAGTGCAAGCCAACGTTTGAGTGTGAAGTGTGTGCAAAGAGTGATACAAGAAAGCAAATCTAATCTAGGTTTGGCCCTTTAGAGGCTATCCCTTAGATTGGATGTTGAAATTGCCGGAGGTCCAACAGGGAGAGTATACCTCTAACTTCACACTCACGTTCAGGAGTCTGCAGGAAGTCCAACACGGGAAGAACTGAAGTCTGAGAGGGCCTGTCTGACTTCACACACAATCTCCTTGTGTTTCCAACCAAGCAATAACAACTAATGGATTGTCCTATTGTTAAGGCTTAATTTGACACCTTAAGCTTTAGGTCAGTTGTAGATTGAGGGAATCAAACTAGGCTTAATTTAGGGGTGGATCCTAATGTCACAATTGATATCAACCCTCTCGTTTTGGGTTGGTGCATTGCAACCACAAGGAGGCTACCCTAGGACGTGCTGCTTGATAGATGAGATTTAACTTGCAAAACACAAATCAAACAAGCACAAAATGGTTTTGGGATGAGGGTTATATAACCTCACCCAAAACCTGCATAAAATTTAATTTTAAATCAATTTTGGTGGAAAACCCTAAGCAAAGCGAACCATTAGAATGCAAAAAGATAGTAAATCTAGAAGGAAGAGCACTTCAAAGGTGCCAAATCGACCCCCAATGAAGGATGAGCTTCAAACACTTGCAATTTGTTAGAAATTCAATGCAACAACAAGAATCCACATAAGACTCTTTATTCATGTCAAATAAGAGGAATGGTTGCATCATAGAGAAAAACCAAGAACTGTTACAATGATCTCCAAGAAACTAAGAATCCAAAGCTAGAATGAGAGATAGAATGCTCCTGCAATAGATTGATCAACCTGTCAATTGTGGAAGAATGCTGCATATATAGCTAAATGCATGAAGAATTCGCCTTGATGTTTCCAAACTGGCAAAAAACTAGCCAATATTCCTCGTCCAAGTGTCAATTTGTCCATTTGCCATGTGTCACAGCATGAATACCTGCTAAAACTGGCTGAGCAAACCTTTCCCAAGCCTTCTGGTCAAATCTGGGGGTTATCTGGAGAAGAATGAAGGTCGAATGGGTCAAAAATGGTTGGGTATGAAGAAGTTGTGTCCAAAAAGGTGGGAAGGGCTAACCTCATGGAGAGAAATAGATCGAATGAGTGAAAGAGAGGAAGGAAAAGGGAATAAAGGAAAAAGTGGAAGGCTAAAGCAAAAGCTAAAGCAAGAAAAAGGGAAAAGTTGGGAAAAGGAAAGAGGAGAAAGCTAAAAGTTAAAGCATAAAGTAGACAACTCACCCAGTTTAACTTTTGATTGGCTTTAAGGCGCTTTATGACTTTGGGAAACTTCTTTACTTTATCCAGTTTTTATTTAGCAAGTGTTGGGCGACTTAGTGGGCCCAATTTTAGGAGGAAAAAGACCCAGATTTAAGCGTGTGGGCCCCACATGGGTCGCCACCTCACCCTGCCACGTCATCACCTGTGCCACCTCATCACCAAAAAGCAAGGTTGTCCAAATACCATCAAGTTAATACTCATTGGAAGTAAAATTGGACAAGGAGTAAGAATATGTTGTCAAATAACTGATGTGAGGGGTCAATAAGATCCTCATGGGCAAGAAGTGTCCCATAATGCTGCAAATCTCTCATACTCAAACCTGGAATTGAAACCTGATCCTGCTCGGAAACCACTGAAACAAGCTCTGAACTCAACCCATGTAAGAAACCATCCTCTAACTAACCAGGACAAGAATCAATGTGCCTGGAAAATCTCTGAATGATGATCCTGTGCTATCGAGAATAACCTCTGAATGCCAGCTTGGAAGGATAGATTGGCCGTTTGACTATCCAAATCTCAAGGGTGAGATTTTGGGGTCAACACCTATTAAACTACTCCACACTGACTAGCCCCCGTTCTGATGAGTTCCCGAGATTGAGCTAGGATCGCAAGGGTTCAAAGCAATATTAGGGGGAGCTGAGGGGATTGGTTAATTTCCAAATTGAAATGACGGAAAATAAATGCTGAAATTGAAATTTAATCTACAAAATCAAATCTAACTAAGCTAATCTATGAAATTGAGACTAACTAATGTTATGTGGTGATGTGGGTTAATTTTAAGGTTTGTTTTAGCTTCTTGGATGAAATTTTGAAAATATGAGAGACTTGAAGCAAAATGAACAATCACGCCACAAGACACCAATCCCCAGGGGGGATGAAAACTGACACCAATCCCCAAGGGGGATGAAAACTGGGCTATGTATAGCCCAATGATTTTATTACTTCGGTTACACTTTTTTCTTTGGGTATGACTTGTGATCATTTGTTAGGGGGATCACAAGTCTTTGCAAGGTTTTCAGATGAGTTTATTATGAAATAGGGTGCTTCCGGGGGTACCAGATGTTCCAAATCTTCCAAAATTGGACAGAGTCTCCCCTCGGCTGTTTGCAAACCTGCAAAAAAAACAAGCTTATTGGGGCAAAAGGTGCTTAAAATGCTATTGGAAAACCCTGCAAAAAAGTGTTGGTCAATGTACAAAAAATTATGGAAAAAATGTTTGAGTAAATTCTACACTAAACTAGCTAAACTAAGCTTTAATAAGCGAGAAAATAAGGCCTTTTCTTAATGGTATTACTTGCTGTCCTAAAACAGAAAGCAATATCAAAAAGTTTGCCCATTTAGATTTTAAACTCTTTAAAAAGAAGCTATATTTAGCCTTAAGATTTAACTTGTAAAACTAGCTAAATGATAGATTGCAAGCTAGATCTATTCAAAGAAATGAAACTTTTGTAAATAGAGATCTATTCTACTTTTTTTGATATGCAAAGAGATGATTCTTTAGATATACCTTAAAAAAAAAGAAAATCAAGCCTTGCATGTATATGTAACCAAAGAACAATTGATTGAGAAGGTTTTGAGAAAGAGAGAGAGTCTTGCTCAAGCATTGAATCCTTGGGCTATGGGGTCTCTCGGCAGAAGGTAGAGGGATTCTGTTCCTGCAAAGGCTTGAAGTTTGTGGAGGATTGCACTCAAATGCTCCACGTCTTCAAGCTTGAGAACCTGAAAGACTTAGCCACACTTGCCAACCAACTTGTTAAATATGGAAATCCCTACACATGAAATCTAGATAGTATGCCACTAAATAAAGTTAACATACAAATCTGTAACTGCATGTATGAATAATGAAATCTAAATAACAAACAAGTTAAAGAGATACATTACTCAAGGGCCAATTAAATAAGATAGGAAACAAAAGAAACTAATCTACGATTACCTCAAATAATTAGCCAATGAACATAAAAAATCCACACATGTAGCACCATACACCATTTGACCTCCAAAGTCTTCTTTATTTATTCTTGGAAGAGTATACAAAATAGCATTACAATAGCATCAAGTGCTTTCCCCAAACTCAATTTAGTCTACGATGGAGAGGTCAACTTTCTTATATAGCATGAGAGAGTGATGTTTCCTAAGAAGGAGGGTGAGTTATCTACAAGGAAAAGCGTGATGTTTCCCAATCATAAGGGTGAGTCATATCCAGGGAAAAGCTTGATGTTTCCGAAGCACAAAAGCACACAAGTCATCTCAAGGCAAAAGCATGATGTTTCTAAATCACAGGGGCTTACATGTCAAGGGAAAAAGCATGGTAAAGAAGAAGGTGCACTTTCTTTCCTTGAGATCTCCAGTATATGACAAATCACTCCAGTTAAGCCATCTTTTACTTGAGACAACTCACCACCACTTGAGTAGAGTATAGATACAAGGAAAACATATCCCAGACACGTTTCCTTGATTTAAGGATTGCTGATTTTTCCCTTTTTATTTGTCTTTTATTTGACAATTTTGAGAGAAAACGACTTTAAGTGATTAAATAACCACTATTTTCCCTCAAAAAGGTAATACTTAGGTAAAGTGGGTATTTCTGAGTGTGAAAACGAATACCCCCAAGGCATATAATGCCTCCTAGTACTACTTGTTCAACTTATCCATTTATTACAAATAAAATATCCCGATTTGTGGGAAAGTTTTGTTAATTGAAAACATTAAAAAATCCTAAGGGGGACTTAACGTAATTTCCATGTGACTCAAAAATGACGACTATCATGGTAATATACATTAGACACTAGACTTAGAAAAAACCACTAAGGCCTCACCATCAGTACCTACTCCAACTTTGGAGTTAATTGAGTGAAAAAACTTAAAAATTATAACTCGCTACCAATGGCTGCATGATATAATTAAAAAGTAAAAAAAAACACTCTAGAGTAATGTACTCATGATTTAGTCTTAGGGAGCTAAGTCTTTACAAAATTCATCATGCTAGCTCATCTTATTACAATTCCCCATAGGTGGTATGGAAATGCAGTATAGAAGAAGAAGGGGAGAGGGGCCATGATGGTCAGCTGGACTTTTGAACTCTGAATATGAACATTTACTTGTTCAACTTTGGCGGCTCAACAGCATGTCCATCCTAGTGCAACTTGGTGGGTAACAATAAATATTGAATTTTGAAAGTGTCATACCACCCTAATTTTATACTTTGTGGACTTGTGCATTTATAGGGTTTCCAAGATGATCTTTTTGTATTGTGATTCCCAATTGAAATGGAATTAATAGTCTTTGAAATATAGGTCATTTTATTTGTTTTGAGCAATGTTGATTTGTTGATTAGTTACAGTGTCAGTTCTTGTCATTAGGATTCCGATAAGGTATCCTTTTAACACGATCCTTTTGCATCATACTTGTAGTGTTTTCTTGTTTCACGTTTGGTAGCATGTCTTATTTGCACACTTGTGTCTCTTTGTTGATCATTAAATGTTTATCGGTAGAGAAACTTGATTTTCCATTGTTTGTAGTTGTACTTCGACGTCTCAAGATATCCCTACTTCAATTGGATTTGAATATTTTTGGTTTTTGATGTTGATTGGTTTTGTATTGGTTCCTTTCTCGAAGGTTTGGGTTTTTACATCCAACTACTCTTTCTACTTTAATTGGGT
>ML783728.1:441023-462273 GCA_009831015.1 Picea engelmannii
TTTTGGGAACCAAAAACCCTCTCAAAATGGTGAGGTATAATCCGAAATGGATTATTAATAATTATATTATTTGTCATTCTTTTGGGGTGAAGCATTAGAGTGGTAGACTTGTTAGGGTTGTATTTTTATACCTAATTGTGAATCCTACTAAGCAGGGTCAAAACTATAAAATTCAATTTTGAGGGCATAAACAACATTTTTGGCCCCCAAAGGTAGTTGATTTGTTGAAAAGGCATCCCATCTTGATCTCCTCGTAACGTTCTTTCCTATAGGCTATCATGCACCCCAATTGAATTTTGTATGCAAAAGTAGAGCTCCCAGTAAGTTGACCCATGCTTTGACCACTATATTACCAAGTGGATACCATGTCAACTCCCATTACTCAAACATGTGGCACTAATCTCATGTGGTCTTTCAAGGATATTCTAAAGGGTCATAAAACTCTTACCCTAATTGAGAGTTGGGGCATGCAAAAACCGTAATCCTAACCCTAAAGGCTATAACATGTTAAAAACTAAGCCACGGGGGAAGAAAGGACTTCCATAGTTTAGCGGCATATAGGAGTAGGATATCAAAGTAGAACAAAGGAAGATGACAACCCTTTAGCAACCAATCTTAGGCCACAGTGTCTATTGTAACTCCATAATGAGTTAATCTTGCTTTGTATCTTGCATTATAAATTTGAGAGGACAACCTCATTTCTTGTTGGGTTTTCCCACATCAGGTTTCCCAAGGCACATCTTGTGTTCATTGTGTTGATGTTGCACTCATTTTACTACCACAAACTTCTCTTTATTTTCTCAGTTGGTTTTCATTCAAACATGGTATGCTTATAATATTATATATTAATTAGAAGTAATCACAACATAGTAGAGTATAACCTCATTGCTTTTGTACTAACATTTCTAAGATCTGTTACGACAAATTATTTACTGGACTATCCACGTTAGTGTATGGATTAGTTAAAGAAAGTATCATCCTTGAGGTAAATGTCAAACTGACCTAGCTCTATTTTTGCTCCATGGAAGGATCTCCTTTGGAGCTAATAACCAAATCTATGCCCGAGGCTATGATCTCCATATCCTTGGCTTGTCAAGGAAATTTATACATGTCACCATACTACATTTTTTGCAAGGGTGATCACATGCTTCCTTAGGTACTTTTGATGGAGTACACTTAAACTAGAGCCTATATTCATGTGTCACATATGTTCCTAAACTTTCAGTACCAATTATTTAAATAAATTAATTTTTCATCTTGCATCTTCTTGCGATTTCTGCAATCAATTGTTCATCCCTCTCAATTCCACCTCCATGGCCCTCATCACCGCCATGCATTGAAAAATGCCACGTTTTTCTCTTCACAAAGACCATCAAGGGACAACTCATTATTGGACAAATATGGCAAATCCCTCTGTGAAAAGACAAGGTTGATTGTTTAAGTTCATATCCTAAGAATTCCCCCCTCATGATGTTGCAATCAATGGTAATATTTAGAGAAAGAAAGGAAGCACTTGCTCAAAATTCTACGAAACAACTTAATAAAATTCTACGAAACGAGCTAAAAATTAAAATTCCTTGATCACTGATGTTAAAAGCCAGTCCTTTGAAACAGTTTGTTAAAACAGGTTGGAGTGGCTAATCTGAAGTACTAATGAAGAAGATCCCAAAACATCCAATAGTAGAAACCTTTGATGAAAACAATGGCTTGCAATGCTAGAATTACTCCACGGTTAAAATTTCCTATGAATAATAGCCTTGAGATCGGGAACAAGTGATCGTCAAATACAAAGTGACTTGAGTGGCAATGTGTTCCTAACGTGGGTGGGTCACTAATTTAATGCATCAACCACTCATTCTATTTGTTGGTTGTTGTATGCACTGGTCTAGAAAGTGATGTAAACTAGTGCTTCCAAGGAGCAAAGTGAAGCAAGGAGTGGGAAGTGATACTTTCGAATAGAGAGAAACAATCCTAGGAGCGTTTTGTACACATATATTAATATATACATGGGTGTGATCCTGCAAGCAGTCATGGGAACACACAAGAGTGGGAGTGATTCTGGATCAGGAAAGAAATGCCCAAGAGTGCTCGTATGCAACACTCGTGTAAACACCAATGTACACATAGGGCGCAAGCATTGATTGAGATGTTAGTCTAACCAATACACCAAATGTTGGGACAGAAGTTGATTATAATGACGGCAAAGTCACCAATGCAGCAATTGTTGTCAATGGTCATTGGTTTAACTACATGTTAATACAGTCGTCAATTTTGGAACCAATCTAAATGGTGAGATAGGAATTGGTATGTACATTATTTTGCCTAGTAGTTTAAACAATTTATAGTCATTTATGCACACGTTGATGTAAATGTTATTCAAAACATTACTCTAAATGCTAATGTTGAATTAGGCATGGGTCTAGATGTTGGTGAAGTTGTGACCGTAAATGATGGATTCCAGTGGTTAGTCTTATCTCTAAACTCTAGTGCAAATAGTGTTAATGTATTCACTGGGAAAGATGGTAAAGTCATTGACTAATTGTGGTCACTGACTATCCATTCTCCCAGGAGGATGGCTTAAGACCCTAGTTATGGACTAGGGCCCCCAGTACACTCCTGGGGTTCTTGGTCTGGGACCAAGCAGTTAATGCCATGGAAAAAGACCCTTGTGAGAGCCCCCAGTAGATGACTGGGGTTCTTGGTCTGGGACCAAGCAGTAAAGACCCTTGTGTGGGCCCCCAGTAGTTGACTGGGGTTCTTGGTCTGGGACCAAGCAGTAAAGACCCTTGTGTGGACCCCCAGTAGTTGACTGCGTTCTTGGTCTGGGACCAAGCAGTATAAGTCCCTAGATATGTCTAGGGCCCCTGGATGTGTTATAGGGTACCCATGCCTAAAGCATGGGTTGATCCTTGGTCTTGTACCTTGGTCGATAAGACCCCAGATATGTTCTGGGGCAACCTGATCCTTGATCAAGTAGATCTTGGTGTAATACCAAGATTTGTGGGTGTGTGATCCTCTTCCTCTCTTCCAGGATGGTCCATAGTGCCTAGGAGAGATTATGAAGATGAGCATGACCACATGAGGGATGTATCCCATATGCAGTGATGATAAAGTTAATTGGTCACCTTGAGAATAATATGGACATGTGTTGCCACTAAGAGAACCTCTCCTAAACCCCTTGTTACTCGACCTTTGATTTTTTTGAGTTTGAGTTGATTGGGGTTTGTATTTTTTGTTTTAGGGCTTAATAAGAAAAATATTAATTAATGTTTAATTATAACATATTAAATTATTTTTTTTTTGTTTGTTAATTTGTGCAGAACCTGTTGGGTACGCGATTAACCTGTGGCTTGAGAAACCGCGACTCAGGGGCATCTAAGCCGTCAAAATCACCTGGGGATCGCACCCGGCCTGAGCCACACCAACCCTTAACCTGGTTGGATTTTTTGTCCCCGCAGGTTTCGAACCGATGACTTTAACATCACGGAGTGGCTTAACAACACACTCCATCACCGACTGTTCTACACCTCGGGGACATAACATATTAAATTATTATTTATATTAATTGAATATGTTATTTTTAATTATATTTTTTATTAGCCTAGCCCTAACCTAAAAGTATAAATATAAACCCTTCCCCCTCACTTTTACTTACACTCACTCATTATTTTCTCTCCCAAGAATGGCGGATTGCTCTATGAGTGTTGCGGCCTCCTTGTGACAGTACAATTCAGCCTCTTCCTCGTTTTGCTGCCAGGTCCCTTCTATGATATTTGTGTTGCTGCTGTGTGTGTTGAGGGTGAATAAATTGCTGCTGGAAGTGTCCTTGCTGCCGTCCTCCTTGACTGTTGAAGCCGGCCCTCTTCCTTATGGTGTCTCTTCCTTTGAGGCTACCTTTTGAGCAGATCTGGAGCCTGCTTAGGCCGCAGCCCTACTACTGGGTAGTTAGGGTTTGATCTAGGACTGTCGTCCTAATCTGAAGCTTCCAAACCTCCTATTCACTTGTTGTTACATCTCTTACTATTGCTGGCCAGATTAAGGGTTTGATTCCAGTTTTCCTTGTTGGAGTTTTGGGTGTGTTTGTGTGAGGTCTTTCATGGTGGCATATCAGTCCTATTTTCTCTTGATAAGAGATCTAACCCTTGAGGTAGATCCATGACTCAAAGACTTATCTGAGCATACTTCAGTGGCTTACTATCTCTCATGTGTGTTATGTTCTACTTCATCATACAGAGGTAAGATTATCAAGAGGTAAGTTACAGTTTTCTGTTCTATTACATTGCTTATCCTCAGATCTATTGTTTAGCATGCTTTGATATTATTGTCTAGTTCAGATTTATTCAATGTGCATGCTCAGATATATATCTACAGTTCAGATCTGATTTAGAAATACATCTACAGTTCAGATCTAAGTGTTTTGCTCACTCAGAAATTATTTATGGTTTAGATCTATCTACTGTACATGTTCAGAATTAATTTCTAGTTCAGATCTAAATGTTTTGCTCACTCAGAATTTATTTATGGTTTAGATCTATCTACTGTACATGTTCAGAATTAATTTCTAGTTCAGATCTAAGTGTTTTGCTCGCTCAGAATTTGTTTATGGTTTAGATCTATTTACTGTACATGTTCAGAATTAATTTCTGAGTTCAGATCTAACTACCTAGCATACTCAGAATATTTTTTGAGTTCAGATCTGTATAAGTTTAATGTGTTCATGCTGATCTTGTCTACAGAAAATTTTGAAAAGTAAATTCTTGTTTTCTTTCCCTAAAACTAACAATAGGATTAGATGCTAGGAAACTCATCATTTTTGTCACCAGCCTAAACATCAGTATCAATGTTGGGCAGCACATTGGCCTATCACCAGGCAGTGTCCAGCAAGGTCTAAGGGCAATCACTACTGCCGCTGTTGGTGTTAGCTTTACCTACGTCTACCTAAGACAATGTTCCAGCTACAGCATTATTCCTCTTCTAGCAGAGTTTCATACAACAGTACTGTACAGCAGCATTCAGCAGAGCCATACAGCATGAATGGGGGTGCACTAGTATTTATGAAGGAGAGAGAGATAGGGGTATATGCATGCTTGGGTGCACTAGTATTTATGGAGGAGAGAGAGATATGGCACAGTTTAGTTTTGCTTGCAGAAGTTAGAGGGTGCAGTTCCCTAAGTTAGGAGTGATCATGCATGTAGATTCCCAGCTCCACGAAGCATGCAGATCTCTAGGACAGCGCACTTTATTTTTGGCTCGGTTATCCATGCAAGTTAGGTCCACTAGAGTTAGAGGTCACATTTCCAGTTAGGGAACTGTTGTGCATGAATCTAGATTCATTGTACTTCTATTCTTCCTAGTCTATAAAGGATAAGCAGGGCAGACCATTTTGTGGTTCGAGAATTTGAGTTTTGAGCTGTAGCTTTTCGACTTCTGTTTTCAGATTTAATAGAAAAATCAGTGATGCTGTTTCGAGTATTCAGACTTCCATATTTTCTGTTCTAATTATTAGCAGTATGTGCTTGTAGGTTAAAGTGCTCTATAACATAAATTTTGGTCGGTGTTTTCAGTTTTAGCATTTTATAGTTTTAGGTTAGTTTCTAGAGTGCAGAATCTGCTCACCGTGGTCTGATTTGTGACAGCTGGCAGACAGTACTAAAATTTTAACCTATTCTTGAAGATATAATTGTTGTCAAAAGATATAGTAATGAGAAATCCTGGTTTTTTGAAGGCATCTTCATGGTTCCTGGTCAGGCATTCCCATGCTGGTCAGTCGGTCACTCTCTTATGCATTCCTATTTGCATATTGTTTTAGATATTGCTTTGTGAATAAATCTCTCTCTCTCTCTCTATATATATATATATATATCGGTTAGTTTTACAGACATGTCAACTAGTTTAATGGTTTTTGATGCACATTAAGATAATTTCATTCCATTTCTTCAATATGGTATTTAAATACTGGGCACATGGTGCATAGAAGAGATATACAATCGTTAATGGCATCTTGAAGGGATTGGAAGTTGAAAACACTGCAATACCTTTGCCTGGATAAACTTCTCCTTTGTTGAAAGGCTATCTCTATCATCAGGTTTGCTAATAGGCATATGATATATTTCTTCTTCAAGTGTAACTCGCCTACACCAGAAAAAACTAGCAATATGTAAGCTTTATATCCATTCCAGGTAATCCAGATCCAAATCCACTATTGCAAACCACCATGGTTTCAGGCCATCCCCATACTATGAATATCTAAAGATATTCCTGTTGTCATTTGAATGGTCAACCATTACATACCTGCCACAGATTCCATCTTCTCTCAAATTCTTCCCAGATTCCAGAAGCTCCTCCCATACTGAGTTGGCATAAGTGTTACCAAGAGATTGGAACAAGTTGATAACAGAAGGCTCCCAAACCTTAACATCAAGGGTTAAAGATCTGACCTGGATATAAAATAAAACACTGAGTTAGATAACATTGAAGATATGTGATATATATTTCCAGCCGATTATTATCATTTCGAATTAAGAAAATAGCAAGTGTCAAAACCCAGATGGACTAACAGTTATGAAATAATGCAGAAATAGAATGCATGAACAGATGTATGGAAGACACACTGGAAAAATTCAAATTCGGTTTATATCTGTCTTTATGGCCTATTATTTGTACTCTAGACTAATACGGCATACCATATCTTTCCATAGAATGAAAAAAACTATACTCGACTCTCTTTTGCCATCTTAAATTAAAGCTACAGGAACTCAGTAGAGGTGCCCATCATTTTCACAAAATTTGAAGTTGTTGCATATGCTCCACTATAAATAATTTTTTAAACTAGGGCCAACTGGACTATTAAATGGATGTCCTGATACACATTTAAGTTCATATTAACCCAACTGATCTCTCACTCTCACTCTTTTATATACACACACACACACATACATCTCATATAACAACACAAAGTTTTCTTAGAGTTGCATACATAAAGTAGAGTTCTTTGAGTTAGATTACAAGGCGATTGCACATGCCAAAGCCTGATTTCTGCTTGTTAAGTCAAGAAGTTCAAGTTAAAGTAGAGTTGCTTGAGTTAGATTACAAGGCGATTGCACATGCCAAAGCCTGATTTCTGCTTGTTAAGTCAAGAAGTTCAAGAAACTATCATTATTTATTGATCGAGTCCCTTCAAAATGTGAGACCATAGGCTTCACCCAAAAAAAAAAGGTTTTATATTGAATTGTTCTCTCTTCTGTTAACCATTTTTCAAATGGTATTTGCTATGAAATATTGGCTAGGTATGCAAGTGCTTTAACACAATAATAAGAACTATGAGCATCCCAATTACTATGTTGGAATGCTAAGAGATAATAATGCATATGGTATTCATTTCCCTAACAATTCAGTTTTGCCCGTTTTCCATCCAGTGTTTCTTTATGGCAGGCTTTGACAGCAAATTTTCAAGGGAATCCAGCAATTTCGATTTTCTTTTGATGAAATCATGAATTTCAGGTGCTGAGATAGCACGATGCTGGTACACTGGGGTTTTTTTATGCTTCTGAGTCGATCTGTGCAATCAAAAACAGCATTTTCAACTGATTTTTAGGTGCATTTTGCTGAATAGTCGCCAGATTCCAGTGAGGTGGCGAGTTATCAAATTCCGCATAAAATGCCTCCTCAAGAAAGAAGCACAAGATTGGATTATGAGCGACAGTCAGAACCTATAAATGTTTTGGAACTGTAAGTGTGTGATGTGTAAGACTAAAAGTCTATGAAACAAGGCATTCTACAGATACAACCCATAGTCATAGTACTCCAGAGTCCCAATATTGCAAATGTTGTGTCGGAGACTAATCTCTGAAGATCCGGGATACAACTTATCGGCAAAATAAAGGAAAATATTGAAAAATATTGCAAACTTTAAAAATACAAAAATATTCTTTTTTTTTTCATTTTTTTAAACATCTAAACCAACAACACCAAACAAACAGACAGTCACGTAAATATGAGAGTAAAACTGATATATAAGATGTATAAGATGTCAAGTGGCATATAACACCTTGATACTGAATCCTGATAGTTGTCCTGAGCCCTGACAGGCCGATACAAAATAACGTAAAAAAAATAATAAATGTATCTCATGATTCATCATTGTGAGTCATCTAGATGCTACAATGATAAATATACTATGGAATCATCAGTTCCCTCTACCCCTTTTACAGGCAAAGGTAATTTCTCTTCCTCTGGAAGCAATAGGTGCTGGGGCTGAGGTGGAAGCTGTAGTAGAAGTGAAATGTGTTCTGCTAGCTCTGCAAATGGCAATGAAAACATTGGATTTTTCCTCGTTAGCTCAATGAAAGCTGGTGACAAACTACTTTGCTCTCATTCGATACCTCCATTTTTCAAATTGAGGTTTAAAAAATACAAAAAATGGATCTTAAAGGGTCGTTGGTGTGGACAAGGTGATATTTTCCATCCAAAAATATCGTGAAATTTTGAATATATTGCGATAGTATCGCAATATGAAAATATTCACAGTTTTAAAGGCGATAGTATCAATGCCTTTAAAAACTTGCAATATTTGCGATATTATCGCAATATTGGAAATGCATCTAGACTTTTCAAAGAAAACACCACTAGTCTGTATTCTCCATTAACCTTTATTAATACGACATATTATTATGCAGAAACACATCTGGACTTTCCAAAAAAAAACACTACTTGTCTGTATTCTCTATTAACCTTTATTAATACAATATATTATTATGCCACGTCAATAGTTTATTTAATATTATAACTGTAAGTCATAGCCTTGAGCACAAAAAGGCAGGTCAAATTCTATTGAATAAAATATTGAATTTTGTAAGGCTTATATAATCATGTTAATATCTAACCTCAATTTTACATTCCCTTGCTAATATATTTTTCTTAAGTATTTGGGATTTTGTGTTTCTTAGATATGCATGGCATCCCTTCTTTACAAGGCCATGGGTATCCCATGGTTTTTCAAACTTGATTGTCAGTACAAACACCTAGTTTCCAATAATCCCTAGTTTCCAATAATCAAAACCCAAACCTCAGACTCAATTCCCCCCAATGCGATCATACCTCGCCAATGCAAGGTGGTATCCAAGAGGACAAATATCCAATAACAGTAAGGTGGAACCACAAATGGCATTTAAGACCTAGGACACTACACCACTACATGCTTCATAATTTCTAGTACTTCTCTAAAATAGAATCCCAACTCCACAAGGAAATTTAGAATTGGCCATTGCACAACCAATATGAGATCCCACTCAAGCCACCATCTAGGCAATTATACCAAAGATTAACTCTTCACCCTAGATTGTACTTTGGATGAGAATCAACTAATGCCAACTAACAATAAGTCATCATATCTCTTGTCATCACTACACAATAAACATCTTCTAGCAACCTTTAGCAATATCAGTAAGATATGCCCTTCAAGCCATCCATAGGTAAAATCAGGTCGACAAAACAAGCGTACACCAAGTCACATGGGATATTTGTATATTGCTATGTGAAGAAGGTGGGATTGAAATAATTGGCGTTCAATCTCAAGCTACTGTGTTGGCAGTTGAATGGATGGTGAGGGCTACAAATCTTGTTCATCATCACATCCATGTTGCCATTCATATGGGCCATATCAAGAATACTTTAGGGATCTATGGTATTGTTGGTCAAGTAGTAGCGTTTAGAATTTAGGATTAGAGTTCTCAAGAGGTTGTGTAAGACTTAGCAATTAAGTTACACATAGTCTCTTGCCAAGTAGTTGAAAAATAAGCTATTACGACACTATAAACCTGTGTTGCACAATTTTTTTGAGCAGGGGGGCACAAGGGATGTAGGAATCGAGGGATCTACTCTCGTCATCCATTTTTCAATCATCTTCTGAGGGCGGATCTACCGGAGTAGGGAATGACATATCCCCTTAATAGAAACCTTCCAAGCATCTATCACCTTCAAAAGTAACACAAGTCCTCCTAAAATAATGAATGTTTAACCTCTAGATGAAGGGCAGCTCTAGAAGTATCACATGAAGAAGCTGGTTGATGTTGTTCGTCTAAGGCAAATCCTCAACAAAATCCTCCGCTCTATCTGGATCTTCCATTCTCTTATAAAGCAATAAGATCGGTGCCTCTAACTTCTCAACATTGACTATTATCTAGTCTGAAAAATGAGATTTATCAGATGTAATCTATGATATCTTCATTTGAATATTCTTTCAAACTCTTCACTAGATGGGATGCAACCCTCAGGCAAATTAAGATACCATTTTTGGCATCTCATTCAAATGTATGAGCCAATGGCCCAATGATCGCATCTCCATGCTGAAGAGAAAAGAGGTACTATCAGGCTGCTAAAACTGATCCGTCTTTGATCAGATTTTAGCTATAAGTTTGAACTTCCAAAACTGTCCTTTGCTGCCTTTTAGGACAGCAAACTGTTCAGTGTTTAGTAACTTTCTGCTGATAATTTTTGTGGTTAAGTGCTCTTTTGAGGTGCCCTTGCAAGTGTTTTCAAACCAAAGATTAGCACATGCAATAATGCTCAAAACACATAACACTCCTCACAATCTTTACAACTCTAAATGCTGATTTACACTTCTAAGCATGCATGAAAAATGAAACATAAGTTTTTGGTCAACGTGACCCTGGAAAAACCCCCATGGGGAAAACCAGTTTGGAGTAGATGTATATCGAAGGCCTCAAAGCAAAATGTACAACTCGGAAAACATATACAAGTGAACCTGGTACAATAGAAACCCTTCTCGGAAGCCTTGGAGTCCCTTGAAGATGTCCCTACTAGCCTCTTGAAGCAAGGCGCCCTTTGCTTTGGTGTGCCCCTCTTGCTTTGCTAGCCTTTGGTCCTCTTCCCTTGTGCCTTTGCCTTTGCTTTTGAGATGCCTTGCCTTTGCCTTTGCCCACTTGAACCTTTGTGAAACCCTTGCCCTCTTGCCTTGGACTTAGCGCCCTCTACACAAGTGCACCCTCCTCCTTGGCTTGGTGCGCACCTAGCCTTAGTGTGCCCCTCCTCTAGCAAGACCTCCTTCTATGGATGTGCGCCCTTAGTTTCTCACTAAGGCCTCCCCTCAAGTATTGCGCCCTTCCTCCTCCATGAATCCTCTCATAAACAAGGTGTGCCCTCCTTGAAGCGTTGCGCCTCTCCTCCTCCAAGTGCACCCTCAAGCTAGGAATGCACCTAAGCTCATGTGAGTGCCTCCAACTCCATGGAAGCACCTTCCTCCATGCTATGCACCTTCCCTCACCTCAAGTAGCAAGCCCTCTACCTTGTGCTCCCTCCTCTCTTCAAGAAATGTGCCCAAGTGCTCTCCTCCTTCTCCTCTCCTCTCAAGTGAAGAATGAATCTCATCCTTGCCCTATTCCCTCCTTTAGCCTCTCTTTGGCCAAACCCTAAAAGATCAATGGCCTAGATCCAATCTAGCCATGTCTAATCAATGGGTGAGATTTAATCCTAAAATCTCACTTAAGAAACCCACTTTCCTTAGTTTGCCTCATGTCCTTTAACTCAACCACAAAGTGAATTAAATGTCACTTTAATGACTTAACTGACATATTTCACTTTTGACTTAAACTCCTAAGTCAAAGTGAAATTAGAACAAAAAGTAAAAGTAAAGTAATGAGGGTAATAGTCTCCCCCTTTGTGTTTAGAGACTCCCAAACACAAGGGGACCACATTCCAAGGTACCAAAATCTCAACACTCCCTCTTACCAAGGAAAGTGCCCTTCACCCCCAATCTCATCCCTGCAGTGGACATGGTTGCCTACTGGCAAATACTCGGTGAGTATGGTTGTACCATGATCATCAAAAGTAGTCTCTGACACAGATCTGCTCAACCTATGTAATCTACAGATGGAAGTGCATCTCCACCTATCTAAGATCACCTAGATCTTGGTATCATACCAAAGATCTCAACCTTGGTCTCCCACCAAGGATTTCTACCTCCCAGCATCTCGCCAACAGTCAATACTCTTGGCATCTCACTAAGAGTCTCTAGCCATCTCACCAAGAGTATCTGGATCTTGGCATCTCACCAAGATCCTCAACTTGGCCTCTCACCAAGTGACTTCCACCTGAAGTGGATCCTAAAGTTGATATGCCCGTCTCCGTAACCAAATGAGAATCAAGCCTCTGTGGTGCCCTGCTGCTCCTCCTCATCAATCTCTGATGCTCTGAAGCCCCTGCACCAACTCTCTATCTCGGCAACTCTGAAACTGAAGCTGTCCCGGGTGGACCAGTCACCCCTGAAGATGATTTCCTCGAAATCTGAGTTTGGGCTCCCTTTGAATCACTACTCTGAGTCAATAGTTCCTCCTCAACTCTGTCTCCCCACCTGACGTTGGATGGTGTAACAGCTGACAAACAACTAACGAACACACACTCCCTTGCATATTGAGCAGCGAACTCAACCTCCTCTGTTGTCACTGCAGTATCATCCTGCTACATCTTCTTCTTCTTCTTGGGACATTGTCCTGCATAGTGACCCATCTCTCCACAAGAAAAGCATCTCACTATGCTCATGTCTCTCTCTTGCCCACGGCCACTCTGTTGTGGTTTCGCCCCTCCCTTGGGACCTTGTCTAGAACCTTTGTCGGTCTTCTTCTTGCCCTTAGTCCACAGAGCAAGGTCCCCATCACCGTGAGTAATCTGTTGTTGTCCTGAAGACTCTGAGATGCATCTCGTCTCCTCCTGTATGAAATCATCCCAAAGTCTCTCCCAAGTAGGCATAACCTCTCGGGCAATTATGCCTCAAACAAATGAACCCCATGGTTTGGTAAAGTTGTTTAAGGTTGTCCTCACCATAAAGTCTTGGTCCACTATCTCTCCGACGACTGCAAGCTCATCTCTGATCTAAGTGAATCTACCAAGGAATGATGTCACTGACTTTGAATCGAGCATCTAGATGATCATGCGCACACACTTCTTTACCTTCCTCCTATAGCCCTACTATGCATCCTATGGTCTTCTCTCTTGGGATTTGCGCCCTCATCACTATATATTGGAGGCTTCTACATTGGATATTGGTCGGATATTTGCAGCAGCAACAACATACTCTATCTCTCATTCTTCTCTCTCATTCTCTAGTCTAGCTACTCTATCTTTGAGCAAGGTGATCATTGTTCCGGTTGTGGACTTGTCAATTGTGGCACAATAAACCCTTTTGCAAGCCTAATAATAAAGAAGTTTTGTGTTTGTTTTCTGAACCTTCCTTCTTGTTGGTACTTTATTAAATTTTGCAATTAGATTAGTGGTTTCTTATTATTCATTGTGGTTTTAATCAATCTTTTGAGCAGTTTCTTTCTTTCTTTCTTCTCTCTTTCTTGTGCTATCCCTACAGGATCCCTCCAAGCAAAAAAAATTATCTTTTCCCCCATGTCTTGGGCAGAATTAACACGTTGTCCAAGACATTACAGTTGTTTATTTTTGTCATAATTTGCAGAAAACAGACCTCAAGACAGAAGCAAATTACCATAGGGACTCCCCCCAAAAGCTGGCAAGCAATAGCCCAAACAGAGAGGGGTCTAGCCGGTGACAATTTGGGGCTTTACTCCTTTAATTAGCCATTTTTTCATCGTTGTTTTATCAGTTATATCAGCTCAATTGGAGGGTGGACTTGATCTCTATATGAATGTCCTTCTTCATCTTTGTTGAGATCCCCTTGAATCACAGTCCTTCGTGACTCAAGCACTCGAGCAAAAGTCCTTTGCTCTTTTGTCCTTGATCCCCTTGAGTCACAGTCATTCATGACCTGTGCACTTGAAAAAAAGTTCTTCTTTGCTCCTTGTGGATATCTTCTCCTTCACCTAGCCTTCCTTTTATAATCTTGAGTTATGACCGAATCAAACATAACCCTAATCTCCAAAGTGATTAACGGTTAAGATTAGATCTCAACTCACTTGAGATCAATGGCTAAGATTCATTTAATTCACTAATGCTATGAACTTTAGCATTTCATTAAATTAAACTCACTTTAATTATAAAAAGCACTTTACTTTAATAATTCCTTTAATTAAAGGAAAGGGTTAAGGTTGAAGGCTTTGGACGACTTCCACACGTCTAGACACTTGGACCTGTGCGGAAGTACCTGTTCGATACTACAAACATCAACAAGTACCATATCCATCTCATCAAGTGGTGGAGCATAGAACCTTATTTGTAGTTCCAATTCTTGTATTTGAATAGATAGTTTATGACACCTTCCTACCCCTTTAACCTTCTGTCCATCTGTGATCGTAACTGTGAGGCCCTTGGTGGGGTATACAAAAAGGTTTAGTTGCTTGGAAAAATTGATATCTGTAAGCATTGTTACATTTCTATTTTTATGATTCATGTACGCTTTGGGGTCTTAAATTGTAATTTTCCCATCATGGTTGCAAGTGGAACTAGGATATGAATATGTATCACCATATTTTTGAAAAATCAATATCTTGATATGATGGGGGAACAATGAGGACAAAAAAATATAAACATATTTTTATAATAAATAAATAAAAATAGAGCCAAGAATCAAAACCATTCAAGAATCACAAGAATAGACCTACAGGTTATAACCAAAACCAAAAAAGAGTGTTCTCATGCATATTACTATTAGCCATCCATATACCATAACTCCTATGTTGCACAAGTTTATAGAATGGGGGAACGTTGGGAACATGGGTACAAGTATTCAATATGGCTTAAAGCTTCTCCAAAATTTGCAAGAAGTGGCAAATTGGGAGTGGCAATAATATATATTAAAAAATATAAAAAATATGAAAAATAAAATAATTAAAAAACCTTGAAAGATCAATTTGACACAACCATAAATGATAAATGTAATTGTACCCCCAATATTTATTTATAAAATGTAGTTGTGATCGTTTACATTATCCAAAATCAACCTAAATGGAAAAATCCCAAAAGTTCAACTTCAAAACACCACAAAAGTATGACAAGTAAATACACAATTTATCTCTTGTTTTTTTTAAATCACAATCTATAATATAAAATTAAAATTAAAAGAATAGTAATTTATGTGAATTCTTGAACGACGCTTGAAATATATGTCTCCAATGATGGAATATAAAACACTGTAAAAGGTCCCAAATAAAGAAAACAAAGATTTAGATCGAATTCTTTAGATTGTAATTCTTACCTGGGGTAGACTCTTTGTTATACATCGGTCCAAATATTTAATGGTTGAACTAACGGAGTGCTTATTACATTACAAATGAATGCATACTGTGCAATTAGGGCATTTTTAACGTACACCGTCATACATTGAAAACCATGAAGATTTGTGCAAACAGAATAAAGACAAAAGACACCTTAAATATCGGTTCCACATTGCTAAATATGAAAGACTTTAAGGAATCTTTCAAAAATAAACCAAAGAAAAGAATAATGATGCAAGATGAAATACCTCAAGCATCCAACACATGGCCCTCAAATGAGCAATTTGCATACACAGGTCAGTGGACTGAAAATGCCTAAAACATTAAAGTCTCGGCATAAATCTTGCCTTCTTGACCTGCAAAATCACAACCACTTTAACACCTTATGCAAAACCTGAAGACGATTATGGAAGAGATTCCTCATGTATCAAATGAAATGTAACCACAAATTTCCGCCATGTTCATCTGTACACATAATAAATTGTTAACATTCTATCCTCTACTAGCTGAAAACTTGTCCCCAAGCTCCCAATTTCCCAAGCTAGTTGTTCCCAAACCGTTCCCAAGCTCCTAAAACCGTGTCGGCACTATTTGGAACGTTTCTTTCCAGCTCCCACACTCCTCGAAACATTGGAATGTCTGGAACAAGTTTCCTATAGGTTGGGAGCAGTTCTCGTGCAACCATGCATAACTCATAATTTATTAAGTTATAACCATCATTGATTATTGATAATTTTGAAGACCATTTCAACACAAACATGTAGCAAATCACAACAATGTTTTTGTGAGCCACATCCACATGTCCATATCAACGGTGAATAAAGTGGTTTTCTTGAAGGCTATGGAAGGACTAAGTAATAATGTTGGTGAAAAGACCAACAATGTAGCACATAAGGATAGATCATACATTGACATCAAACCTTGACCATAATGATAAATCAAACCTTGAGAGAAGACCTTGAGAGCAGGTCTTTACAAAGTATAGAATAGAGATTTACAAGGAATGAGGTTTAGGTTTTTAGCCTTTAGGATATTATGGTTTTGGAAGTTTTTTCATTAAAAAATCAATTTTCGAGGGGATTACTCGGTCAAAAAAGCACTGGAAGTTTCGAGATCATTTCAAAAGTTCAAGATCTATTTCATTTTTCATAGGATAATATTTCATGGGCTCAAGATCCTTTTCCCTCTAGAGGGGATCTACTTCCATGACAAATCCTAGAGGATTTGGATCAAATCCATGGATCCTACACATAGAGCTGGCGGATCCGATAAGAAAGTTAATTTTCAATTTTTTCTTTCGATTCTTTTTGTCCCTTCTCAACATTAACGAGGTGGTGCCTTACGTTGTTGACCTCTGCAATGATACACATTTGCTTGTAACTAGTCATTGTTAACCATTTTGTCGTTGGCTTTTTTCCTTGAAAAATCCACATTTTAACTTTATTTTATATGTTGTATATAAAGTTCTAGTAGTTATCAAATTGATTTTTTTATATAACTATATATCTTTTCAAAGTTAAAAAAATTAACATATGGTGAAAAAAAGATTTAATGAGCGTGACCTTTGAGAAAAGGCATACAGATAGATATTTTAAAAAAATGTATGCTTGTACAAATGAAGATCATGTGGGAATAAAGGCAATTGTGTAAGGGATTGCAAGTAATAGTAGTGTACAAAATTGGCAACGAAATTAGTAGCAGTGACAACATGAGAAACATACACTATTGCAGGGGGCATAGCAACAATGTACAGTAGTACGGAGAGTAATGCACACAAACGAGAGTGCAATACAAAATTGTTGATGGTGGTTGGTTACAGTAGATGGCAGCTTGAGGGATTTAACTGAAAAAATTGGCCAAGAATTTTCCTCTGATACCAAATGGGATAAAATGTTCTTGTTTATTACTAAATTGATAAAATATATCTACAAATATAAAATATAAAATTGAATAGTATGAATTGATGACTACAATTAGCCTCGAGACAATGTATAAGTATACATCGATGTTGAGAAGAGCAACTCAGAAGGTCTTCTTCCATGTGGTAGCGTCCTAGCATGGAGGGGAACAATGAAACTAGCCAAGTTGATGTGTTAAATCACTTTCCTAAGTCTAACTTAGAAAAGTACATTAAATGTGTTATATTTTAATGTTGACTTAATGAGTACTTTTTCTAAAGTTAAAAATGAATAATTTAAGTGATGGTCTTTTAATTTTGGCCATCCATCTCATTGAGAGAGTGAAGGTTGATCTCAGCCCTTGATCTCTTTGGAGTTAGGGTTTTTGCTTGCTCATTGAGACAAAAGGAAGTCGGCTTGGTGGTTGGGCGCATTATTCACTTGAGAGAGCGATTTGCAGTTGGAGAGAGGTGAAGTGCTTGAGGGTTTGCTGGAGAAAGATTGTAGCAGCGACGGAGGAAATAATTTGGAAGGTGGATTGACTTGCTTCCCCAACATTTACAGAGGCCGAAACTTCAGATCTGAAGAGGGTCGTACATGGTGACACAAGCCACCATACGATTTGCACAGAGGCTGGTTTGTTGGGCCGATTTTGTGTTGTTGGGTTTGATTTGGCTTGGAGAGGGTCGTACAAGGGTTGGGAAGGAAAATCAATGGGGTTTCCTCAGCCATTGATATGAATCGATCTGATCTGTAAGAATTTACCATATTTGTTGCTGCATAATAAAATCCACAAACTGAAGAATTGGTTTTCCCACATTGGGTTTTTCCAGGGGTCGTTTTACCCAAAAATATTTGTGTACCTCATGTGACGTGATTGTTATTATCTTCTACATTGTTCCTAGTTTTTATTTCTATTGTACAAAATTTAATTTGTGAAGAAACCCTAGCTGTAAGTAAGAAAGGCAATTTCAGAATTTTTAATGTGCTTAATAATTTCTGAGTGAAATATTGTTGGAGTTTCCTAGTTCGTCTTGCTTGGCTTTAGTGGATTCACAATTGATTGGCATGAGGTGAAGGGGTGTGTGACCTATTACTTCTCGAACTCTCACTTGTACATGTAAAATTCCCAAGCACAATGAAAACCTAAGGGCAACTTAGAGGGGCTATCGATTGTCACCTCGGTAACTCTTTCTTTCACTTTAGGCTAGCTCTCCTCCAATAGAAGGGGGACTTCCCTAAACTAGGATTGTTAGAACTATCACAAGGAGGCTCAAGGTGATGTGAAAAAAGATTAGCAAAACATTGTTTTTGCAACATAGTAAAATAAGGTGGAATGAGAAATGAAGTGGCAGAAGCCCACGACAATGCCTATCAAATCTTAGGCAAAATGGAGTCAAGAAGCATCAATCTAAAAAGGGAAATTTCATGAATGTGTAAGACAAATAGGGCTATTATACATGCCATAATCAGCCTTAACTTTGCTGAAAATCAATGCAAAAAAATACTCGTGGCAAACCCTAAATGTGCCATCGTTAAAGAAAGTTATGAAGGCACTATTCTATAATGAAGTATGAATTCCAACAACGAATATTTGATAGATGCAAGGTTAATATTCAGAAAATAATAGAAAAAGGCACAAGAGGGAGAACCTTCTCTAATTACATTCATCCAAGTGGCAAATATTCCATTACAAGGAATTCACAACAAATTCTTCATTAGGAATTTCTACAATTAACCAACAAAATGTAAAAGAATGAAAAATTAAGCCTCACATATGACATAAGTAATACCTTCAATCTTCCATTAAGCCTTCCAATAAGATACACAATGAAGCCCAGGAGGAGAAACTTCATCAATCTTCAATCTCCCAACAAATCTCAACCATCCCAAATGGAGAGAGCTACCCGTTAAATAGAGTGAGCTCCATCACCTTTACAATAAACAAGTTAACTCTTTCTTAGATCCATTATTTCTCTAAGGAATACACAACAACTTCCTTGCAATGAGTTGTTGAGATCAATTTTCTTCTCCAAGAAGAATTAATAAAATATGATAAAATACATCCTTATCTCCAAGGAAAACAATATTACAATGTTCTCTCATATAACCAACTGGTGTGACAAGTCAAACAATAATAAAATAATGAGTGGTTAAGCAACAACCTCCAAAAATAGCACAAGAAGGTGGGAAGCATCCTTTAAAAGAGTGGTTGACTAATCAACAAGCTCCAAGAAATAATAAATAGGTTCCTTCACATGTGTGTCCTCCATGAAAACAATAAAATACTCTCATGTACCTACTCCACAAAGAGGTGGACCAAGTAAACCATCTCAAAATAGCAAGTAGCCTCCAAGGTAGCATGTGTTAGGATTTTGACCATCTAAAACCCTATCAAAATAATCAAATAGTGCTCTAAGTTACCCCTTCCAGGGATGACACTTTTGCATACCCTCGCAAGGGTGTCATGTTGTTGATTGCATGATGTGTCATGCTCATCTTCGCTAGATCCAAACAAATTTCTTCTTGATCTCCATCATATTTATGATTTTGTGCTCAATTGTGGTATAGCTCACTTTCGTCCCGACTCGTCAAATGACAGATGCATTGTGGTATGGTATGGTTCTCAACTTGTTTCATATGACATTCCATGTATTGATACATGTTTGGACATGATGATATAACTTCTTAGCTTGTTGTAAAGCGGTAACCAAGTAACGATTGTCTTTTTAGCACTTCATAATGTTATATGGTTTTATTACTTGCCTCATAGTACCTGGGGAACATGTTTTCTTTTAGAAGTGTGTCATCTCTTGGGTTAACATATACCACTGGATGTCTAGGCTAGATAGCATTATCCATATCCCGACCATGCTAACCACCCTCCACCTCCCCAGTATTATTCATTCCATCCACACAAAAAATGTCATCCTGGTCATGTATGATTTCACAAAGGTCAAAAGGAAAGGTCAAAATTAAAGCCTGAAATAAATAAAGCCACTAAGGCTAAGAGGTAAAGAGCAAAGTTAAAAAGCCAAATATTAAGCTTGAGCAATGCCCCTTGTTATGAGGCCAATGCCCCTATCCCTGGTTTGTCTACGAATATCTAAACAAAAGGGACTTGTTCAATAAACTAAACATCTAAAGAAAAAGGCTAAAAGGGGTAGTAAGAAATAGTGTCGAGGATGGTAACTCAATGCTAAGCTCCCTCTAGAAGGTTATTATAAAGCAAAAATACCATCCAAATGAAGCTAGATGAATGATTAAATAAATAATAAGACCTATGCATGTCTAATACTTTGAGGGTCATCACATGAACCCATACCCCTTTCCCCCTTTCATCATTATTACTAATTATTACCTATCTTTTACCTAGGTACTTAGGAAATATGCATTGTCTTAGGATTTGATGCATGTATAAGGATTAATATTGTTCCCATTGGTAAGACTTAGGCAAGTACTAAAACTAGCCCCTTTTGTTATCATGTGCTAAAGGATGTCACCAGGTTCTACCAATTAATGGTTTGCTAAGAGGCTAGACGAATCACTTCAAGTGGGTATTGTGCATTGGGATACATGTACCATGCCTCGAGATCCATGACACTGCCTTGGGATCTGCGATGTTACATTGGGATCCATGTACTCTTCTATGGCCATATCTACACATTGGGATTCATGACATTTGCCTTGGGATCCATGTGTTGCATCAAGATACATGTCATTACATTGGGATCCATGACAGAGCATCAAGCCATGACGAGAATGTCATGTCATCACACATGCCACATGGACCACTTATATGCATCTTCCTTGATCATATGGACACTTCATTGCACACTCATGCATTAATTATACCATTTGTACCACACGTGGGCGTAATTAATGCATTGGAGAGAGAATTTGCGCATTACGAGGGTGATTTCATATGATGATTCGGACTCCTTAAAGACATGGCATCCATTGTGGACACCATTTTTTTGGGGGGTGCACCTTTCCTAGCTCTTATTTGGACCACATGTGGCATTTTCTATGTATTTTGACCCTTTCTAGAGGGACATCTCACTTGTGAGCATATTATTTGACGTATTTTATTATTACCTGTATGTTGCCCATGGTTTTGTCGGGCAAATGGTTTTGGAGCTCATGGTTTTGAGCTAGCACATG
>ML783728.1:463146-499075 GCA_009831015.1 Picea engelmannii
TTATGACAAATGATTTAAATTTGGGATGTTAAACATTGCAATCATTCGTGTGCCTTGAATATATTATGCTTTGCATGTTATTGGATGTTCCTTGCAAACAATATTTGGTCATTACCTTCTCTAATTCACCTTGAAAGCCATCACTATGAGAAGTCAACCAAAGTCAACTTAGTCCTTGTCCATACCCACCTTACTTGCAACATACATATGATACAACTCCGATTGGGTGAAGATCTTTGCTGCATATCTTTTCATGGATGTACCCTCGTAAACAACACATATTAAACTTAGCATCATGGATGTACCCTCGTAAACAACACATTAAACTTAGCAAGCTGTTCATTGAATGCTCTTAATCACTTGTCATTGGTTATTATGACAAATGCTTTAAATTTGGGATGTTAAACATTGCAATCATTCGTGTGCCTTGAATATATTATGCTTTGCATGTTATTGGATGTTCCTTGCAAACAATATTTGGTCATTACCTTCTCTAATTCACCTTGAAAGCCATCAGTATGAGAAGTCAACCAAAGTCAACTTAGTCCTTGTCCATACCCACCTTACTTGCAACGATAGGACTTAGTTGGCCATATAGGAAAACCCTCATTAGGTTAGACACCCTAGCCTAGAAGAGTAGAAGCAAGGCCGTTGAGGTGACAATGGGCGGCTTGCTTGTTCAGTTGCCCCTTGCTTGTTCCGTTGCCCCAAGCTCTCTCTCGTAGGGCAGGACTTTCCCTTGGCAAGAGTTTGAGTAGCAACACTCTCCAAGTGGCACGTCCTCAATAAATGTGCAATCATCACATCAAAATAGCATGTGCGGCCTCCACGATGCAACATCCCATCAAATGTGTGCAATAGTGTATAATAAATGCTTCATAAGGCTACGACGCCTCCCTAACTAACTCCATACCAAGGCATAACATCCTCCAAACATGTGCAAGGAAGGAGAAGTCAACAACTAATAAAATAATCCTCCATATTCCAAGTCGTAATGATGCTCAACCAACCCCATAGAGGTGTTCCCTAGGGAAGTGTGCCAACCTCCAAATCATAAAATAGTGCAATACTATGGGTTGGAAAGAAAAACCAAGGGTAAAAACCAACCTTATCTCAAACATGCCTCGAAATATGTACCAAAGAGGGGAGTGCTCTACATA
The DNA here is from genome assembly GCA_009831015.1 of Picea engelmannii. Classification (NCBI taxonomy): domain Eukaryota; kingdom Viridiplantae; phylum Streptophyta; class Pinopsida; order Pinales; family Pinaceae; genus Picea; species Picea engelmannii. The sequence continues at coordinate 464,307 of ML783728.1, forward strand.
AAACCTTAAACTATCTCCAAATAACCTCATTCAAGTGTGAAACCAAGCAAATGAACCAAGGTGCTCAACAACATGTCTCCATCAAGTCAAATATCGGGTCAAGCTAGCCTTTAAAGGGCTAAAATCAACCTCAACATGTGTGCACAAGAGGAGCACTCCGTCAATGGGTTATATCCATGTCATAATAAAGTAATATATAGGCCCAAAACCTCCAAATAGCCTAGGGCACTCATAGTAGGAACATGTACCACCACACATCACATCAAAATAACCACTAAAATGCTTAGAACCATGTGAATAGGGTAAAGATGCCAAGCACTCTCCACCCAAGTAATGTCAACCAAACAACAATGTGATCCATAAAAATAAGGCCCAAAGTGCTAGGACGCTCCACCTAGGCATCATGTACCACCATAACATTGTCTAACGATGTCACACAATCTAATCTACCACAACATAAGAAAAGGGAACCATGTGGAACACCCCCTCCTACCGACAAACCAATAACTTAACACCACCATGCACAATCACTAGGATGCTCCAAGAACAATATGATGCCATGTCACTACCTCACATCACCATTTGGCACTATCCAACCCCTCGGAAGGCTAGAACCATCATACATGAACAAAGGTGTAGCACTCTCTAGACATGATGAACAAGTATACCAAGACAACACCATGGTGAGGTAGCATGCTCTATAATCATCAAATGTATACCAACATCAATCAATCAAAGGCGTGCAACATGAAGAAAACCCATAGACAAGCCATGATCATGACAATCCACCAATGGAGAAAAGTGAGTTTCCTCCACCAATACACCAACCCAAAATAAAAGCAGCATCTCCAAGCATATGGGTGTAAGCCAAAACTGTCATGAATGGAAGAAACTCCATGAAGATGTCTACCCCAACTCCATCCAATGCTCCTTGTATGTCATCCTGAAAATCCTGTCATGTGATAAAAATCACAAAGCTTACCTCTCATACAATACGAGGCATAACATGACCCTTGATGGTTCATTAAGCAAATATTCATTATTTATTATTAGTAGTAGTATTATATTTATTATTAACATTATTTACTATTAGTAGTATTATTATGTTTGTTACATTCTTTCTCTTCACGTATACTCAGGAATGAAGGTTACTCAAAAGAATGGGCAATCTCTCATAGCATGCCTCTTTTCAATTATATCTGTGCCAATAGATTTTCTTATAAAATGTAATAGAAAACATATGTTTATCCAAGACACCACCCAAAAAAAAATTAAAATTAGCTACTGCTACAAAACAATTGAATCAAAGACCATTGCCTAGGATAATGCTTAAACGTTGACAGTTACTGAACAGTCTAACCTTTGATATATGTACACCAAGGTTGCGGTGAACCCCTGAACATTCAATGCAAAGTAAAACACCCAGGTTCAGTGAGGCCCAGTCTGGTTCAGGAGAACCACAATCTGCACACGCATCATTGCCAGGAACTTTTCTGAAAAGCTCAAGGGGACTCTCCAGCTTGCCATGAGTCCTGAATCCCTGCAAACCTCTGCCCGAATGGTCACGATGTCCTATAAGATTACAATTCTGTAATCCATTATCTTCAGGTATTGTGTGATCAAAATCAGAAGAGCTGCCCAATGAGCTGCTCTCACTGGCTGTGCGTTGATGTCCACTGCTCATTGGACTACAAGGCAGCCTCTGACCAAGAACGGAAATGCATGTCAGAAATGCATAAACAAGAGTTTCAAGCACAGAGCACACAATGTAATTATGAACTTAAAAATTACACTGTTTAGAAGTAATGCATCATTTTCATAGAACAAGCATTATCCTTACCTGCTCTGGCATTTGAGAACACAGAAGTGAAGCAATTACTCCAGTAATTTTCTCAATCCAATCCATACGATCTATTGCACTCTCTGCCTGTATAGAACATATAGAAACCAAACACACAAACCTCAGTGTAGTGATATCCAACCTATTGGCAATGGATGCACACAGAATTAAATCTTGTCAGAGAAACAAACAAGCAGAGGATAAGTGGCAAATTATGAAGTATGTGAAATGAGTAGCCTTTGCCATGCTCATATTACCAATAGTGGAAACTTGAAAGTTAATGAATCTAATATTAGTTTGTGCCATTTCAGTGCTGAGACTTTCCAGAAAATAAGTTCAAGAATGTACCTGCAAAGTATAGTGTTTTGATGGTGAAATTATCCTGAAACAAAACCGCAAATCTGTCTGTTCTGCATCCACCTTAATAGTTGATGTAAGCAGATTAACAGCATGATATGGAACAGACTTCTCATCTTGCGATGGCCCATGGTGGTGAGATGAAAGCAAACGACCAAATAAGCCAGATACATGGTCAGTTGCATGATGACCCCTTTGAGCAGTGTGCTGACTTGTGGTTCCCTGAAAAACATATTGAGGGATCAACTTGACCAATAAATATTATTCCCAAGAAATCAGACTTACCAAATTTCCCTAAAAAGAAAAAGAAAAATAAAATACAAAGATATTGTCAAGATATGAAAGAATATTTTCCCAGTCCCTACAAGTATGGATGGTGTTACAAGAGCAACGATCTATAAGATTGATTACCATTGGTTTTCCCCACTGTTTGCGGTAATAGTACAAAAGTCCACGGCTATCAAGAACAAAGAATCTTCTCTTCCAATCACCTCTCAAATTTGAGGAACGCTTCGATAGATAACCTTGCCTGATTGTCTGGACCTAAACATGGGAAGATCATATAACATAAAAGCTTTAAGAGCAACAAAAATTTGAATCCGAGATAAATTCAGATAAATCTGAAGCTAATGTGGCCATAGAGTCTCCTGAAAATTACTGGGAACAACTTCAAGATACATCCTTTAAAAAATTAATTTTTACAACATTTGTGGAAGGAGTTCATTTGAAATATGTGAAAAGAAACATGAATTTAAGTAAGAAACTTAAAAGTTACCCGAGATTTTCATGTTAGCATATTTACCTTTCCTTTTACAGTTGACTGCATAGCCGCTTCAATCATTTTATGTGAACTCCTTCCAACAGCCTGGATCCCATCCCCAGTTGGAGAATTCTGTGCACCACTGAAAGACCACCGACTTTCACGATCTATTTGCCTTTTAAATTCCTGCATCCTCTCTGCAAGTGCTGCTTGCTCATAGTTTGTCCTTTCTCTGGACTGTTGTGCATATGTTAATACCTGGTAAAATAGTCATGTAAACTGTTCAAATTTTCTGACTGCTGTTATACATAGACATATTTCAAAAAAAAATACAGTAACTAAACGTACTTAAAAGTTAAAACTAAAGAATCCAATGTTTTCTTAGGCCAATGGAAGAACAGAAGAGAACAAAGTGAAATCAGGACAGAGATATCAAGTGAATCATGCAAACAGCAGTGAAAGGAAGGGGTGAAGATTCTAGCAAGAAAAACATAAATAGTGACACAAACTTCAAAGGCTCTAGAAGGAAGAAGGAAAAGACTGTAAAATATATTTCCAAGGGGAAAAAGTGATAGGAAATGGATGTTCAAGGTACGGGCATCATAATCACCAACCATAATTACCAAAATCAGAAAATTCAAAAATTTGTTTGACATGAAATTTTCCCAAGAATGCTCTTTTAAAAATAGCAGAAAAAATATCTCAATTTCTGCAAGCATATCAGGAAAAGGTAAAGTAAAACAACTCCCAATCCAGGATCAACAAACATTGCTCCACCTACTGAAGAACACAGGACATTTATCTTTTATTTTTGATTGTTTGTCTTTTGTGTTTTTTAATTTTATTTTTCCTGTTCTGACCAGGGCTGTGTGGATAACTATTAACTGCAGGGTTGACATCCGTTGACCTCAGTGAACGACCATACACCACTGGCATGGCTTTAGAAAATACATCCATTTTTTATCAGACAGTGTCAAGTTCAAGAAATTCAGCTAGAATTTTGATCTGGAGATAAATCTTAGTAACAAAGCTGCCTAGAGAATACACACTTGCTGGCAATGAAATGTTATGAATCCATGACAAATGCCTTCAAACATGAAGCCTTAGAAAACACATGCATGCACACCCACATACATAAATACACAAAACCATACACGCACATACACATTCTGACAATTAGTTTTTTAAACATTGACCTTTAATTGTCTGTATTTAACTCTAAAAATGTTGAAAAAGAGAATTTGTCATGTACTCCTATTTGCTACGAGTTCCAATGAAAGCTGAGTTTAGCTCATAAATAATACTAATTAAGAACAACAAATAAAACTAACCTGGTGAATGTATGGTTCCATCTGGTGCAGCAACTCATAACCCTAATGATATGCCATGATCCAAGGACAATTAGCTGCCTCCTAAATCAACACTCTATACACAGGACATGACATTCTCCTAGTGGAAATCTGAACTGTGCAAGAATTCAAAATTCAAATAAATAATATTCTTCGAACATCATAAGTAGAAGATACCTGCTTAAAATAACGGAGATGAGCATCCATTGTTCCACTTACAGCTTCCAAGAATTCAAACCTTTTCTTTGCGTCAATATTTGAAAGAGCACTCACCTGAGTCATATATGAGAATTAAAATTTAGGAAGCCTAAATCAAAACAACAAATGCCCTCCAAATTAAGAATTGCAGTTAAGTACAGCAGCAATGAAATATCTGAAAATTATGTGTTTTATTCTCTTTTAAAATTTACAAGGTAAGTGAGTAAATCCATACATACTAGATTGAAGCGAGCTTGCTCGAATGTTGACCGCGCATTGCGTAGTTCCTGTAGTGAAGAACAAAAAATTCAGGCCTTCTCCTTCTCCCTATCTCGCTCTCGTACTCAAGCACATAGTGAGAGAAAATTAAGAAAGATCAAAGAAACTCATTACAAGTATCCTTGTAAAAAAAGAACACACCCTACCAAGTACACTTAGCAGAAACACACATTTACCCATTCCAGATGGAAGAAATGAGACACTCATCCACTTCAAACAAAAGGAGGCTAAAATGAGAGACAATAGATTACCTCAAACACCCTCACAGAGAATCTTCAAAGCACAGCCAATTTTGACGAAAGTAGAAAGATTAGAAGGATAGAAAAAATGGGGTTTAGTTGACCTAGTTCTCAAAACTATAGCAAAAGTTAAAGACATATGTGTAAGAGAAGTCGAACTCCCATTTATGGGAGAAAAACACCAAGAGAAAGAAGCATTCTATATGAAAAAAAAACATAATGAAGAATTTAAGCATGAAGTACAAGCACACTTTGGCATATTCCTTGGTGAGATAATTAGCAAAACATGGTTAAAAGTTAAAACTAAACAACAAACACTAATACATAGGAAAATGGTGGTTGGTTACAGATAAAAAATGGTAGTTAGTTGATCTACCTCTCCACAGGAGGTTGAATATGAATTTGAAATAACTTGAACTTCCAGTTGTAGGTGAATAGCACCAACAGAAAGTATCAAACCTATATCTAAAATATCAGTGATGTATCTGAACACAAACATCCACCAAACCCCCATTCCTTTGTTACTTAACAAGGATGATTGGGACAAAATTTCATTGTAACACTCTATGTCCCATTCTTCTTTTGAATTAATAAGATCGAATTATACTCAACATTACTTGATTAATTCATATGGCTCAAGTTTCCACCATAATAGGTGGAAACAAAAGGAATTGTGGGATTTCTTCCACTTGAACCTTCTGCACTACCTACACTCGGCATCTACTTTACTATCCTTACTCTCAATTCCAAATACATTCTTACATAGTTACATCCTCCTATCCATTCCAATTAGATTATGACCAACTTTCTAGGGAGCAATGGATCTGTAAACACTTATCATTGAATGAAGTGGAAACAAAGGAATAATCAATCTCCAAATGCCGAGTCTATCATGAGATAGATGGTATGAGCACATTTAGACAGTAATGCAAATACTGATACCCAAGTAAAGAAGAATGTAAGTACAGAAGGAGAATTCTGAATTGTACATGTTGTACACTCTGTATTCCATTAGACATATAAAAGAGTACAAAATTTCAGTATGCAGTAGGTGAAGAGTTACATGGAGGTCGGTGGAGTACTAAGTGAGATTTAAAAAATATTAAGTACAAAATGAAAAAATATCAGATGTCACAAGACAAAGTCTCATCAAGAGATAGCATTGCCTCTACAAGGAATCAAGTGGATCCTCATTTGTTTTTTCTGGGTACTGTGGCTATCTATGCTTGGCCTTTTACATCAGAGAAGTTGTTCCACTCAAAGGTCACCTACTTTAGAGTCCTTTTACGACAATTACACAGATTAGTTCCTTCTTCAACCAGAGTTAAACGCCCTCCGACTGCTACCTAGCATGACAACTTTCTATCAATTCAGATGATGAGGTATAACCTACATGCACCTTTAGATCAATCTTACCCTACTCAATCCATACTACACAGCGATGTTATCAAAACTAGAACTGACTGAGGGTCAGATTGGCATTGGTTGGGGAATTGAACGAGGAAGCCGATCTACCAAAAAAGACAAATTATCCAAATTTATATAAAAAATGTGGATATTCATGTACATCAATGTAAATTCAAACCATTAGACACCAAATATGCAAAGTTTTCTCCTGTACATATCATGTAATGGTGAATATCGAAAAATGGCATAGAGTGCAATACATACCTAAAACAAAATATAAACTTGAGGGTCTAAATGACCTCTAGAGTCTAAAAAACATCATGCTACAACAAATAGCTACATATCATACAACTCATCCCCTATAGTAGGATCCTTGTCATCAGTGGCACCCTCTACCTCCTCTTCTGGCCACTGCCTCTATCCTCCAACAACATCAATATTAGTGATTGGTGCTAATTGAAGATCCAAGTCCTTCGACCCCATTGTTTCTCAGGTGAACACCCTCCAATTTTCATGGAATTGCCTAATCCAAGTGTTAGCTCAAGCAATCAGGAGGCAGATGTGAGATCTCCCCCCCTGCCAAAGTAGCGGAGGTCACGAGTTTGAGTCTCTTGATCCCCTCAAGGTTAGGCTCCATAATCAAGGCCAATGGTTTACCCTAGTTACTACCCGTCGACGTGGTGAAGTCTCCAAGGGTTTCCCATGCATGGTTATATGGAAAAAGCCTTTATTTCCCCTTTTATTTTTCATTTTTTTTCTAATTGGTTACACAGGTAGTGGATTGATTGGTTCTAGACAATCCACATGCCATTTTGAGGCCCTTCAGGTGTGAAATGGTCCAAATAAGCCAATTTCTCTCTGCTCTGCTGATTTTGATAACATTGCTATGCAGAATCTATATTACTTTTAGACTAGGACTCAAAGGAGGATCAGACATATTCAACATCAACATCACCATAGGGCACCATCCTAAAGATACATTAGAGGTTTCTAACGATTACTAGGGATTATTTGATCTTGTATGCTAAGACTGCTTCCACTTTGTCCTTGTCTTTGACCTCATTAACCACCAATTGGAAGATATTGAGGCCATCAGGGATTAACCAATGGGGTTACATTAGCCTAGAACACTAACATGAGGATGTTATCTAACATGCTCTTGGCACTAACATTAGCTATCAAATATGCACATACACATAAGTTACTTAATTAGTTACTTATGTTGCTTAATTAGTTACTTAAATGGATTGTCATTTAATTAGTTATTTAAGTTACTTTTACTACAAATTACACCAAGCTTGTCTCTAAATTTTACAAAATTTTCTAGATCAACAGGCTTGGCAAATATGTCTACAATTTGCTCCTAAGTTGCACAATACTATAGCACCATGTCTTCATTCTCCACTAGTTGTTGAATATGATTACAATGCACCTCCACATGCTTCATCCTCTCATAAAACACCAGATTTTAGGCCAACTCCAAAACACTTTGATTGTCAGCATAAAGTGTAGTGGGGTCAACAGGATCAACTTGCAAATCAATGAGCATCCTCCTCAACCAAACCACTTTGCAAGCTACAATCCTTGATTCTCTATACTTCACCTCTACAGATGAAAGTGCTACTACATGTTGCTTTTGATTCAACCAAGCTTGAACTGGACTTTCTATCATCAACTAAACATACCCAATCTAAATTTATGTAACCTAATGGCCAAGAATCCTCTCCTCTACCATATAGGATGTCATACTCCAAGGTATCCTACACACACCTCAAAACTATCTTGGTCATTGTCCAATGTTCAACCTTAGCAGATGTAATAAACCTAGAGATATAGATGACTACAAAATTCGAATCTATCCTTGTGGTTATCAAGTTGCATGTATACTAACTCATTAGCCAATTTCAAGCAGTGCTGCAAAAACTCAGATTTCTCTAAGTTTTTCAAAATTTTCCAAGTTGTCAATTTTTTTTAGTTATTCAAGACTATATTTATGCTTGCCGAGTTTTGTCAATTTTTTCCCAAGTTTTCCAACTTCCCAAGTTGATTACCCCTACTGATATTTTGTCCATCTCAAATTTTGCAACACTAGTTTAGAGTAAGATTTGGTCGATAATTTCAGTACAATCTCCATAGGCAAGTTACCATACAATCTACCATTCTATACTAGTATATTTTGCAATACAAACACACAACCATTAGTTTTACAAAATTACACACCTAAGTTGTAATGTTGGAGGGCTCAACTTGTCATGTCACACATTGAACAAAAATCAGATTTTACCATCTCAAATGCATCGACCATGCTCCCTGTGATGATAATGTCATCTACATAAAAGAGCAAGATCACCAAATAATCACCCATACTTTCGACATAAAAGTTTGGATATGGGATCCTAGATCCAAACCATGTAAGGTGTTTATTAATTTTGATGTACTAGGCCCTTGGAGCCTACTTCAACTCGTAAAGACCCTTCACCACCTTGAGCATAGTATGCTCTTCTTTTGTTACCTAGAATCCCTATGGTTGATACATATGCACCTCTTCCTCTAAAATTTCCATAGACAAAAGTGTTCTTAACATCTGATTGGTAAAGTTTCCAGCCAAAATGAGTAGCCATAGCCAGAACTAACATGATGGTTACCAACTCTGTTGTAGGGATGAATGTCTCCTCATAGTCCACCCCTTGTAAACCCTTTTCGTAAACAGCCCTACCTTATGCTTGTTCAATGAACCATTTTCTCTGCATTTTGTCCTGTAAAACCGCTTGCAACCAATAAATTCCTACCTACATGTATCTCTTCCATCACCCGAGTGTTGTTTTTCATAATTGTAGCATATGTCGCCTTCGTGGCTCTTTCCCACTCACCCCTTCCTATGACTTCACCATAACTCTAAGGTTCATACGAATTTCGAACAAGAAACATTAAAGAAAAAATTCGAACAGAAGACACTAAAGAAAAATTCCAATGCTCAAGTTGTTGGACGTGATGTATTCTTTGTACTCTTTGCATGTATACACAGTGCACCCTAACATAGTTTTGCAAGGCCCAAGGTCAGAACCCAAGATGGAGGGTTTGGGGCAAGAGCTACCGAGAAAAAAAAATGGCCACTTATTTTGTGAATGTTGTCATAGGTGTATTTTTGGGTTTTGGTTGGTTTCAACCCATGGTTTTATACATTGTAATCTAATATTGTTTGGGGGATTAGGGTTGAAATAGTTTGCGGAATGTCTATATATTGTATTGTAAATTACTTTTGTTAATACAACAAGAAAGAGCTGTGGCTCTGAGTTTCCTAGTTTTCCTAATTAAGGTTTTCCAAGGTAAATCTTTGTATATATTGTGTATATATGCCATTGTTTCTTTCTATTTTAAGATTTTATTAGCATTGTCTTTCTTGAATAAGTTTATCAAACTCTTCATTTGGTATAAAAGTAAGGTTATTGGCTTCAAGGCGACGCGTTTGTTGCTAAGGTTTGGCTCATTATTTGAAGAGTAAGGATATCTTGTGTTAGCAATAAACCTATTCGTGAGTGGGAACTTTGGGTGGGTAAATAATGTCACATGTGTGAATACAACAAGAAAGAGGTGTGGCTCTGAGTTTCCTAGTTTTCCTAATTAAGGTTTTCCAAGGTAAATCTTTGTATATATTGTGTATATATGCCATTGTTTCTTTCTATTTTAAGATTTTATTAGCATTGTCTTTCTTGAATAAGTTTATCAAACTCTTCATTTGGTATAAAAGTAAGGTTATTGGCTTCAAGGCGACACGTTTGTTGCTAAGGTTTGGCTCATTATTTGAAGAGTAAGGATATCTTGTGTTAGCAATAAACCTATTCGTGAGTGGGAACTTTGGGTGGGTAAATAATGTCACATGTGTGAAGGAAAATGGCGAGCAATTCAAGGATGGAGATAGAAAAGTTAAACACCCAAAGCTTCGAGTTATGGAAGTTTAAGATAGAAGATGTTCTTGTGGATAGAGATCAGTGGGCCACTTTGTTTAGAAACAAACCCACAGGTATGGAAAAATAACATTGGGAAAAGAGTACTATCCAATTGTGCCTTTCAAATTCAATGGTATTGAATATCTCGGGAGAAGCCAGCACTAAGGAGCTATGGGAGAATTTAGGGGCTTTGTATCAATCAAATTCCTTTGTAAACAAATTATTCTTTGAAAGAAATTGTGACTCCTTAGAATGAATGATGGCAACTCTATGCCAGAGAATCTTAGTGCTTTTAACACTATGGTAAGTCAGTTAGCCTCTATTGATATTAAGAAGTTTGAAAAAAAATACAAGTGTATTACTCTGTGATGTCCTTTGCCAGATTCATGGGAAAATCTAGTTGTATCCATTAATAGTACTACACAATCTACCTTAAAGTTAGAGGGCATACTAGCATCCTTGTTGTCCAAAGAAACAAGGTGAAAATACATTGAGGATATAACCAAGGATGTCTTGTTTGTGAAAGGTCACTCTAAAGATAAAAATAAAAACAACTGTAGGGACAAATCAAATTCTAGATGGAGAACAAAAACTCCTAGGAAATTTAAAAGGAAATGCTAGAAATGTGATAAACTTGAGCAATTGAAGAAAGTTTGTAGATCTAAGAATATTGACATAGGTAAGGTATCGAATGATGCCCCTTCCACGAAAGGAGGGGGATGTATACTTGGCATCTACAAGTACACATTTAGAACATGATGCATGGTTGATTGACTCCTCACAAGCAGTGGTCCACCTGTTACTCAAATATGGAAGGGTTAAAACCCTCCTTGTTGTTTTACACATTCCAAGGCTGGCTAGAACCCTGATATCTGTGAGTAAGATAATTGATTCAGGTGTGTAGACCATAGTTGAAAAGGTGATCAACAAGATGGTTAGAGGAGTAATGGTGTCAACAAAGGAAGTTTAGATTGGAACATTGTACAGCTATAGGGAAACACGATGACTAATGGGTGGAACAATTCTATTGTCCTCATATGAGCAAAGATGCAGAGAAGACCCCTATAGTCATTGTAGAGAAGGAAATGCTTTGGCTTTAAAGATTGGGACATATTAGAGAGATAGGTCTTTCACTTTTGTATAATAAAGGTATGGTTGAAGGAATTACTAACTACTACTTAGATTTTGATTTCTATGAATATTGTGTTTATGGTAAACAAAACTGGGTGAAATTCCCAACTAGTACTAAAAGAGCAAAAGGGATTTTGCAAGTGATACTTATTGACGTTTTTGGACCTATGCATGTTCCATCATTGGGTAAATCTCTATACTATGTCTTAGTTATACATGATTCCTCGAGGAATAGATGGATATAATTCTTTTGGACAAAATCTGAGGTTTTTGATAAATACAAAGAGTTTAAGGCTTTTGTGAAAAACCAGACATATATGAAGATAAAGGTGTTGAGAACAATTAATGGTGTAGATTATGGAAATGAATTCAAAGAGTTCTTAAACAATGTGGAATAGCAAGGCAAAAGACAACTCTATACACCTCTCAACAAAATGGAATTGTGGAAAGAATGAATAGGACATTGATGGAAAAGGCAATGAGTATCCTTAGTGGTGTTGAGTTAGCACAAAAATTCCAAGTAGAGGTAGTCCATACTACATGTTCCTTGGTAAATCGATTGTCTTTGTTAGCACTAGTTGATAAAATGTTGTATGAGGCATGCAATAGTAAGAAACCCTCTCTTGAACATCTTAGAGTTTTTGATTAAGATGCTTATGTCCCTGTTCCAAAGGAGAAAAGGAATCAGTTGGACAATAACGAGAAAAATGTATCTTTATTGGTGATAAAGATGATGGTATAAAAGGCTATAAGATTTGGAACTCGAAAACAAGGAAGATTGTTTATAGTCGAGATCTAATCTTCAAAGAGAATAAAAGTGTTCCCAAGCAAGACGACCAACAAAGAGAGGAAGAACCAGAAAGGATACAGTTTTAGTCAAAAAAATGAAGAATTTGACACAATAGAAGATGATGAACCAAATGAGGAGGATACTCAAACCCCGACCTTGAGGAGATATGTAATAAACATAAATATATAAATATGGATTTCAAACTATTGTCCTTATGTTGGATATTCCTCAATGAATGAAATATTTTTCTTTTCAATTGGCATAAGCACCATGTTCTGATCTGCCTTTCAACCATACCCAAATTTTTTAGAGTTTTTTTGATTTGGGTCTTTGACCTAAAACTTGTTGATATTATGGTAGTTGCGGGAGGTATTTACCTCCACGTGTGAACCTGACGAGAATAGAAGACTCTAGGAAGCAAGAGAAACCCTAATGAATTGGCTAATAAACCTAGAAGACTTGTCGGCTCAAGAAGATAATATGTATTAGGTTATTAGCCTCCAAGAGAAGAAGTCGGCCAAAAGAATTAATATATATTGAACAGACGCGTACCCAGAAGGAGAAGTCGGTCCGAGTAAGTCTGCCAGAACCACTATAAATACAGGGCGCCAGTCTCTCATTTGACACAATCTCAGCAATTGCAGAGAGCCAGTTCTGCGCAGTGCAGTTGCAGTCTTGTGCGCAGGTTTGGAGGAGAGTTGTTGGTGCAGTTGTTGCAGCTAGCAGTTACGTTTTGGCTTGGACTATCTCTTGGCTAGGGTTTGGAACATCTGATCAGCCTTTGTTGATGCGCTATCCTTGGGGAAAGGTGCTCTACCCTTTGTATGGCTATCTAGCCTAGGGTTGGCTTCCGGAATGATTCTCTGTCAAGGTTAAGATGCTCGGAGAGTGGCTTCGACCTATGGTTGGGTGACAAGGGTATTGTCAATGGTAAAACGAGCACACAATCTGTCATATTCTAACAGGTTATGGGCCCACACCTCCTTCATTCAGTCTAACCGCTGGAAGGAAACATAGCCGCTAGGATATTGAGCTTGTTGAGGAACTGCTGCTAGGGTTACTAGCAGAAGCAGCTTCCAAGACACTGTCGCTAGGGTTACTAGCAGGAGCAGTTGCAGAAACCCTAATCCTTTTGTTGAGGCACCTTAAGTGAATGGATTGACCTAATCTCCCGATAGATCAGTGCGCTCTAGCCTAGAGCATCTCCTGATACTCTCAGCAAGCCAAGACGTGAAGTTTGAAGTTTATGGTCAAATCTAGGGTTTGACCAATTCAAAGCAGCCATGACTTATTCTATGAAGTCAGAGAACAAGTTATATGGAGCCTCTAACTTCAGAGTGTGGAAGACAAGGATTGACCTCATCCTTGCCAAGAATAAAGTGTTGGATATCGTGAAAGGAAAGATCGTGGAACCAGTGTTTGAAGAAGGAAAAGAGAAGGAGCCACAGAACATTGCAGTTATGGAGAAGTTCAAAGACGGTGACATCAATGCCATGAGTATCATAGTGGACTCTGTAAAAGACCACTTGATACCCTACATCTCTCATCTTGACTCATCGAAGAAGATGTACGATGCCCTAACAAACCTCTTCTCAGTCAGAAACATTGGACAAGTCATGAGTGTCAAGAATGACCTCTGTGACATGAAGATGAATGATGACGACAACATAACATCATACTTTGTGAGAATCTCTCAGTTAAGAGATCAACTACAAGCTATTGAAGAGATCATCTCAGAGAAGGAGTTGGTAAACATGGTACTCAATGGTCTTCCCAAGACGTGGGATGCATTTGCCTCAAACATGAACACAAGAAAGGAGTATCTGACATTTGAAGAACTTTGGACTTGCTGTGTTCAAGAAGAATCAAGGATCAGTGCAAAAGAGAAACCCCAAAAGAAGTACGATGATCAAGCCTTCACAGCAAGATTCAAGAACTTCAGGAACAAAAGGAAGTTTGGTTCAAGGAGGAAGCCAAATCAAGAGAAAGACATTTCAGAAGTACAATGCTTCAACTATCGAAAGTATGGTCACTACAAGAATCATTGTCCCGAGATAAAGAAAAGGAAGGAGAAACATGAAGCATCAATTGTCGAAGAAAAGGAACCTACAAAGAAGACTAAGCAGGATGGAAGAGACTTCTTCTTCTAAAGGTAACAAAACTCTAATTATTTCTTGTACATATCTTTTCTGAATCATCTCTGTACATATCTTGTATATCTATCTCTTGGAAGATAATGTGTACCAAGAAGAACTATACCTATGGAAGAACAACAAGATAAAAACGGATATCATTAGATAATACACATGAAAGGATGAAATACGTCGAATCAATCATGAAGAGACTCGAAAGAAGCAAAGACAGAAAGAAGTTAGAGAAAGACTTATAACGTTTTTGTAGAAGACAACAAGACAAAAGCCTGGACTCTGTTAGACAGAGAGAGCCAATTATATTGCAGAAGACAATAAGGATGCAGACAGAAACATGGACTCTATCAGACGAAGGGAGTCGATTATATGCACTCTTACATGAAGCAAGGATTAGGAGGGAACTCATCCTATGATCCATTGAAGATGATGAAGTATATATCCATGATAGCAGCCATGAAAGACAGTACGTGTTCAGTTCAACCGCAGAAGAAAACTTCTTCGACGAAAAGCCTCTAAGTATCCCTGGTTGTCCATCCACATCCGTGATCCTATGATGAAAGAAAGAAATGGAATCTTTAGGGCATGGAATCCACTCCATGGACCCAAGAGCTAAACATGAGGAAGAACATGAAGATTCAAAGAAAAAAAGAGAAGCCAACACAACCAGTCATTGTATCAAAAATCACAAGATTGTCAGCCTGATATAAACTCAATAAAAGCAATCAAGCAGAGGAATTGAAAGTCGTGATGAAGAACAGTGTATGGAAGACTTATGAATGAAAGCATTGCAAGATCCAAAACTAGAGGTTCTCCCAGATGGAGGGAGAAAACTATGATGATTACTTGTTCCAATAAACCAAACCTATCTCTACATGAGTCATTATATCATCCGCAACATCCATGAGTCGGAATTCTACATCAGATGAATGCAAAGAATGTTCTCCAGAGAAATTTGAATAAAGAGTGTATGAAGAGCAACCTCAAGACTTTAAGGCATACCAGAAAGATACCCTTGTATGCAGATAGAAAAAGATAACTTGGTGGAGAACCTCCAGTGCACAGCAGAAGCATGGTGAAGATTTCCTATAACATCAAGATGATTACTCAGTAGATCAGATCTCATGATGACAGAAGAAGTGCCACATGGATATGTTCCAGTTTTTCCAACTATGATATACTCTATTGTTCAGAGCTACATAAATCCTTCACAGTGTTCCAGACTAAAGTACATTTGAAATCAAGCAATACATTATCCGTGATGGAGTCCAGAAAGGAGAAAGTGGTTCTCCAATACATATCTCCACAGATGAGCAGATAAGCAGACATTTTGGTAAATCTTCTATCCAAGATGAAAGAGGTTACGTACTCAAGCTGGAGCTCGTGGAAACAACTTCCTTATTGAAAAAGGAAGAGATGACTCCCAAGTTGGGAGGGAGCACTGAAAATATTATAGAAGACACTCATTTTCAAGATTGAAAAATAGTCCATCTTGGACAGATGCTTTCCTATTCGGAAAGTGGATTGAGTTTTCTGACGGACAGCGATTTCCCATTGTGGTTAACATGGGAAATGGTCCAGATTGTTGATGTATCATAGACAGCGACTTCCCATTGTGGTTAACATGAGGAGTGGTCTAGGGCAGTCACTCTTCTTGAGGGTTACTCAAGAAGACTGGCCCGCCTCGCCGGACAGCGATTTCTCATTGTGGTTAACATGAGAAATGGTCTGTTTTGGAGGTTGATACATGACAGTCTTTTCCTCTTGTGGTTAACAGAGGAAATGGTCTGGACAGTCATTCCTTAGGGTTTATGCATTCTCTCCAGGGTGCACTTTGATTAGTGTAGGAGGAATGGCCCAGGGTGGGGAATGGTCCAGGCTCAACAATTAGGGACAGGCATTCCTTAGGGTGTATACATTCTCTCCAGGGTGCACTTTGATTAGTGTAGGAGGAATGGCCTAGGGTGAGGAATGGTCCAGGCTCAGAAATCAGAAACAATCATTCTTCCTTGTTTGAGAAGAATAGGGAAGATAGCCCATTGTTGATGTTCTACACTAAGGCCAGATATTCTTTCAGATCTCACAGATGTGAGTGAAAGATTGGCCCAGATGATTCAGTTTATATCATAACATTGTTTCTGTGCAGGTTGCTATCAGATATTTGTTATGAATACTGTATGACAGTAGATGTATACTATTGTGGTGGATGTTCCATTGTTCATGACTATACATTATTGATCAAGTACTTGTGTGTTACTTGGTGTGGTAGTGTACCACTAGATTGTAGTTATGTACTACTATGGATAGACACAGTTGTGTTCTATTTTTGTTGTGATTGTATTGAAGACTATCAACAGTTTATTAGAGATAAGCATTAGCCAGATGAATGATGAACAGAAATTTTCCAGACGGAAAATGGTTCAGAGCATTTACTCTTCTAGACTAGAAGAATGGCTCTTGTATCACTCTGTGGAGTGAGCATCATGTATGATTACTCAGATAGAGTATGGTTTCGAGAGATGATGCAACTAATGACACTGATGATGATGATGGTGCTCATGATCTAATCATGATCTAGTCTATACAACTATGTTGATGCTACTGGGTGAATGGTATGTTTTTGTGCTCAAGACCATTACCTATAATACCTCCCTAGCTAGGATGGAGTGTTGATATTATGGTAGCTGCAGGAGGTATTTACCTCCACGTGTGAACCTGACGAGAATAGAAGACTTCGAGAAGCAAGAGAAACCCTAATGAATTGGCTAATAACCCTAGAAGATTTGTCGGCTCAAGAAGATAATATGCATTAGGTTATTAGCCTCCAAGAGAAGAAGTCGACCAAAAGAATTAATATATATTGAACAGACAGGTACCCAGAAGGAGAAGTCGGCCCCAGTAAGTCTTCCAGAACCACCATAAATACAGGGCGCCAGTCTCTCATTTGACACAATCTCAGCAGTTGCAGAGAGCCAGTTCTGCACAGTGCAGTTGCAGTCTTGTGCACAGGTTTGGAGGAGAGTTGCTGGTGCAGTTGTTGCAGCTAGCAGTTACGTTTTGGCTTGGACTATCTCTTGGCTAGGGTTTGGAACATATGATCAGCCTTTGTTGATGTGTTATCCTTGGGGAAAGGTGCGCTACTCTTTGTATGGCTATCTAGCCTAGGGTTGGCTTCCGGAATGATTCTCTGTCAAGGTTAAGATGCTCGGAGGGTGGCCTCAGCCTATGGTTGGGTGACAAGGGTATTGTCAATGGTAAAACGAGCACACAATCTGTCATATTCTAACAAAACTAGCCTTTGACCAATTAAGTTTAGAAATTTCATTGGTAAAAATTTTGTTGAAGAAATATTTTGTTGCTCAAATTAAGAGTATTAGAAATCACAGTTAAGGAAAATCACGTGAATTGCCAAGACACCAAAAATCCATTGTCCGAAAACTCACAGCCCTAATTGGAAACTTCTAGAAAAAATAAAAGACCAACAACAATGTGGGTTGGCATTTATCTTCATCCCAAATAGGAAAAGGAAAACGAGAAGTAATTAAGGAGAAAACCTATTGAGATTTGCAATAACAACCGCCAAGGAAATTCCATTATCATCCACCATAAGTCATATCATCATGATATTGAGTCAAAGTTTCATATCAATGTAAAATACATTACAAATACAAGAAATCACCACAATTATTACCTACAATATTTGAGAATAGATGCCAATTCCACCATTCATATGAGAATATAATTGTATAAGCCGCACAACAAGTATAACAATTGAGAATCAGGGCTGCAAAGTCGAGGTAAATACACTACTTAGATTCAAATTCGAATGAATATTCTATTAGTTCTTGATTAGATTAAAGATCAAATTAATCTTCTATGATTTCTTTGGGTCGCATCGAAATGGCATTAACTATTCTACATGTAGCTCCACGATCCAAGCTCTTCCTCAACTAGCGAACTAAACTCGAGAGGGTGATTGATGGAGAGAGATAACGATGTGTGATTGATGGAGATTTGGTTGTTCTCCTCCCTCTCCATATCAGTTTGAACAAGACCCTATGAACTTCCCTCTCTCCCAATGCATGTTAAGATGTATAAGATCCTCTCAAGATGTTTATGAATCGTTGTGTAAATAGATAGCTTGGATCAATAAAAAATAACCAATCATGATTTTTCCTTTTCATCTTGACGGGGTTCCTTCAATCAAGAATTGACTGATTGATTGGACTAGGTTAACTGGGAAGTCACCACTCGCTCAATAATTCACCGTGGATTTAGATGCCAACCAATGATGAAATATACCACATTGCGGCTATGTGAAGGTCATTAACATAAATTTTACAAGCTCGCATTTAGAAATCATCATGTCAACCACTGTAGAGCCTGCCCATAGAGAGAGTCATGACAATTGGAAAAATAAGGGTGCAATTTTATTGAGTATCAAATCCTCAATAATTAATAGCCCAAGTGCATGTCATGACCGCCAAAGCACAAAATCTTACAACCCAACTATCATACATTGTATGAAATAAAGTCAAAGGGAATGACATAAAAATATATAGCCTTGTGTCCCAATTCAAAGGAAAGTGCGTGCATAACTAGAGCACAAGAAAGGAAACCAATCAAAAAGGCACTTGTCACTTAACAAAAAAATTATACACTTAAATAAATAATAATATATTCCAAGTCATTAAAAGGCATAAAGTATACCATGTTAATAACATTGAAAGGCATAACGCATGCCATGGAAATATATAAACCTTTATAATTAGTGGAATTAACGAAAAAAGGGGTACACTTCAAATAAAGTGTCAAGTCTTAAGTGAAGAGTTGAGGTATATCCAGGAACATATAAAACTCGACTGAGAAGTGAAAGGATATCATTTTAAGTGGTAAGTTGTGATTTCCATCAAGTTGAAATGGAAATGAAGGTTCAATCCACTTCTGAATATGCTTTGGAACCAAAAAAATTCATGTCTAGGCTAAGGAGGATCCATGAGGAGACTGTAAGCATTGCCATTGACATCACTATGAAAGGAAATTTTATTGATACTAAGTTGGCAAATAGATTTTAAATTGTGAGAGAGGAAGTTAAAAAAGATCACACACAAGAGTGTGATGATGAGATTAATAATTTAGAATTAAACATAAGGAATACTCCCAAAAATGCAAATTATATGTCTTGTAGAATGAGGAAGTTGATGTAATCTTGGGGAACTCTTGGTTGAATTCTCCCAATACTTTTACAGTGGATATTGATAAAAACTACATCACATTCAAGAAAATAATGTTGCAAGACGTTAGTTTAGAGCATCTTGGTCTCTCGTCGAATTCAAATCAGAATCAACAACAAAATCACAGAGAATTAGAGGAAAAGTTTAAAAATTCAAATAAAGTCTTATTAGAGAAAGACAAAGAAAATTCTTCCATAAGGAACCTTAATTAAAGGCTGCTTGAACAAATCAAAAGTTTAAAAGATGAGAAACCAAAGAATCAAGATCTTAAGAATAAATTCAACAATACAAAAAATAATGAACTTTCATAGTTAAGGGATCATAATCAAAGCTTACTTAAACAAACTAAGAAGCTAAAGAATGATAAGAGGTTGCTACAGGAGAAGCTAGGGAAACTTACCAACAAAGAAGTATTGATTAGTGAAGAAACAACGATTGACCCAATTAAAGTAGAAAGAGTAGTTGGATGTAAAAACCCAAACCTTCGAGAAAGGAACCAATACAAAACCAATCAACATCAAAAACCAAAAATATTCAAATCCAATTGAAGTAGGGATATCTTGAGACGTCGAAGTACAACTACAAACAATGGAAAATCAAGTTTCTCTACCGATAAACATTTAATGATCAACAAAGAGACACAAGTGTGCAAATAAGACATGCTACCAAACGTGAAACAAGAAAACACTACAAGTATGATGCAAAAGGATCGTGTTAAAAGGATACCTTATCGGAATCCTAATGACAAGAACTGACACTGTAACTAATCAACAAATCAACATTGCTCAAAACAAATAAAATGACCTATATTTCAAAGACTATTAATTCCATTTCAATTGGGAATCACAATACAAAAAGATCATCTTGGAAACCCTATAAATGCACAAGTCCACAAAGTATAAAATTAGGGTGGTATGACACTTTCAAAATTCAATATTTATTGTTACCCACCAAGTTGCACTAGGATGGACATGCTGTTGAGCCGCCAAAGTTGAACAAGTAAATGTTCATATTCAGAGTTCAAAAGTCCAGCTGACCATCATGGCCCCTCTCCCCTTCTTCTTCTATACTGCATTTCCATACCACCTATGGGGAATTGTAATAAGATGAGCTAGCATGATGAATTTTGTAAAGACTTAGCTCCCTAAGACTAAATCATGAGTACATTACTCTAGAGTGTTTTTTTTTACTTTTTAATTATATCATGCAGCCATTGGTAGCGAGTTATAATTTTTAAGTTTTTTCACTCAATTAACTCCAAAGTTGGAGTAGGTACTGATGGTGAGGCCTTAGTGGTTTTTTCTAAGTCTAGTGTCTAATGTATATTACCATGATAGTCGTCATTTTTGAGTCACATGGAAATTACGTTAAGTCCCCCTTAGGATTTTTTAATGTTTTCAATTAACAAAACTTTCCCACAAATCGGGATATTTTATTTGTAATAAATGGATAAGTTGAACAAGTAGTACTAGGAGGCATTATATGCCTTGGGGGTATTCGTTTTCACACTCAGAAATACCCACTTTACCTAAGTATTACCTTTTTGAGGGAAAATAGTGGTTATTTAATCACTTAAAGTCGTTTTCTCTCAAAATTGTCAAATAAAAGACAAATAAAAAGGGAAAAATCAGCAATCCTTAAATCAAGGAAACGTGTCTGGGATATGTTTTCCTTGTATCTATACTCTACTCAAGTGGTGGTGAGTTGTCTCAAGTAAAAGATGGCTTAACTGGAGTGATTTGTCATATACTGGAGATCTCAAGGAAAGAAAGTGCACCTTCTTCTTTACCATGCTTTTTCCCTTGACATGTAAGCCCCTGTGATTTAGAAACATCATGCTTTTGCCTTGAGATGACTTGTGTGCTTTTGTGCTTCGGAAACATCAAGCTTTTCCCTGGATATGACTCACCCTTATGATTGGGAAACATCACGCTTTTCCTTGTAGATAACTCACCCTCCTTCTTAGGAAACATCACTCTCTCATGCTATATAAGAAAGTTGACCTCTCCATCGTAGACTAAATTGAGTTTGGGGAAAGCACTTGATGCTATTGTAATGCTATTTTGTATACTCTTCCAAGAATAAATAAAGAAGACTTTGGAGGTCAAATGGTGTATGGTGCTACATGTGTGGATTTTTTATGTTCATTGGCTAATTATTTGAGGTAATCGTAGATTAGTTTCTTTTGTTTCCTATCTTATTTAATTGGCCCTTGAGTAATGTATCTCTTTAACTTGTTTGTTATTTAGATTTCATTATTCATACATGCAGTTACAGATTTGTATGTTAACTTTATTTAGTGGCATACTATCTAGATTTCATGTGTAGGGATTTCCATATTTAACAAGTTGGTTGGCAAGTGTGGCTAAGTCTTTCAGGTTCTCAAGCTTGAAGACGTGGAGCATTTGAGTGCAATCCTCCACAAACTTCAAGCCTTTGCAGGAACAGAATCCCTCTACCTTCTGCCGAGAGACCCCATAGCCCAAGGATTCAATGCTTGAGCAAGACTCTCTCTCTTTCTCAAAACCTTCTCAATCAATTGTTCTTTGGTTACATATACATGCAAGGCTTGATTTTCTTTTTTTTTAAGGTATATCTAAAGAATCATCTCTTTGCATATCAAAAAAAGTAGAATAGATCTCTATTTACAAAAGTTTCATTTCTTTGAATAGATCTAGCTTGCAATCTATCATTTAGCTAGTTTTACAAGTTAAATCTTAAGGCTAAATATAGCTTCTTTTTAAAGAGTTTAAAATCTAAATGGGCAAACTTTTTGATATTGCTTTCTGTTTTAGGACAGCAAGTAATACCATTAAGAAAAGGCCTTATTTTCTCGCTTATTAAAGCTTAGTTTAGCTAGTTTAGTGTAGAATTTACTCAAACATTTTTTCCATAATTTTTTGTACATTGACCAACACTTTTTTGCAGGGTTTTCCAATAGCATTTTAAGCACCTTTTGCCCCAATAAGCTTGTTTTTTTTGCAGGTTTGCAAACAGCCGAGGGGAGACTCTGTCCAATTTTGGAAGATTTGGAACATCTGGTACCCCCGGAAGCACCCTATTTCATAATAAACTCATCTGAAAACCTTGCAAAGACTTGTGATCCCCCTAACAAATGATCACAAGTCATACCCAAAGAAAAAAGTGTAACCGAAGTAATAAAATCATTGGGCTATACATAGCCCAGTTTTCATCCCCCTTGGGGATTGGTGTCAGTTTTCATCCCCCCTGGGGATTGGTGTCTTGTGGCGTGATTGTTCATTTTGCTTCAAGTCTCTCATATTTTCAAAATTTCATCCAAGAAGCTAAAACAAACCTTAAAATTAACCCACATCACCACATAACATTAGTTAGTCTCAATTTCATAGATTAGCTTAGTTAGATTTGATTTTGTAGATTAAATTTCAATTTCAGCATTTATTTTCCGTCATTTCAATTTGGAAATTAACCAATCCCCTCAGCTCCCCCTAATATTGCTTTGAACCCTTGCGATCCTAGCTCAATCTCGGGAACTCATCAGAACGGGGGCTAGTCAGTGTGGAGTAGTTTAATAGGTGTTGACCCCAAAATCTCACCCTTGAGATTTGGATAGTCAAACGGCCAATCTATCCTTCCAAGCTGGCATTCAGAGGTTATTCTCGATAGCACAGGATCATCATTCAGAGATTTTCCAGGCACATTGATTCTTGTCCTGGTTAGTTAGAGGATGGTTTCTTACATGGGTTGAGTTCAGAGCTTGTTTCAGTGGTTTCCGAGCAGGATCAGGTTTCAATTCCAGGTTTGAGTATGAGAGATTTGCAGCATTATGGGACACTTCTTGCCCATGAGGATCTTATTGACCCCTCACATCAGTTATTTGACAACATATTCTTACTCCTTGTCCAATTTTACTTCCAATGAGTATTAACTTGATGGTATTTGGACAACCTTGCTTTTTGGTGATGAGGTGGCACAGGTGATGACGTGGCAGGGTGAGGTGGCGACCCATGTGGGGCCCACACGCTTAAATCTGGGTCTTTTTCCTCCTAAAATTGGGCCCACTAAGTCGCCCAACACTTGCTAAATAAAAACTGGATAAAGTAAAGAAGTTTCCCAAAGTCATAAAGCGCCTTAAAGCCAATCAAAAGTTAAACTGGGTGAGTTGTCTACTTTATGCTTTAACTTTTAGCTTTCTCCTCTTTCCTTTTCCCAACTTTTCCCTTTTTCTTGCTTTAGCTTTTGCTTTAGCCTTCCACTTTTTCCTTTATTCCCTTTTCCTTCCTCTCTTTCACTCATTCGATCTATTTCTCTCCATGAGGTTAGCCCTTCCCACCTTTTTGGACACAACTTCTTCATACCCAACCATTTTTGACCCATTCGACCTTCATTCTTCTCCAGATAACCCCCAGATTTGACCAGAAGGCTTGGGAAAGGTTTGCTCAGCCAGTTTTAGCAGGTATTCATGCTGTGACACATGGCAAATGGACAAATTGACACTTGGACGAGGAATATTGGCTAGTTTTTTGCCAGTTTGGAAACATCAAGGCGAATTCTTCATGCATTTAGCTATATATGCAGCATTCTTCCACAATTGACAGGTTGATCAATCTATTGCAGGAGCATTCTATCTCTCATTCTAGCTTTGGATTCTTAGTTTCTTGGAGATCATTGTAACAGTTCTTGGTTTTTCTCTATGATGCAACCATTCCTCTTATTTGACATGAATAAAGAGTCTTATGTGGATTCTTGTTGTTGCATTGAATTTCTAACAAATTGCAAGTGTTTGAAGCTCATCCTTCATTGGGGGTCGATTTGGCACCTTTGAAGTGCTCTTCCTTCTAGATTTACTATCTTTTTGCATTCTAATGGTTCGCTTTGCTTAGGGTTTTCCACCAAAATTGATTTAAAATTAAATTTTATGCAGGTTTTGGGTGAGGTTATATAACCCTCATCCCAAAACCATTTTGTGCTTGTTTGATTTGTGTTTTGCAAGTTAAATCTCATCTATCAAGCAGCACGTCCTAGGGTAGCCTCCTTGTGGTTGCAATGCACCAACCCAAAACGAGAGGGTTGATATCAATTGTGACATTAGGATCCACCCCTAAATTAAGCCTAGTTTGATTCCCTCAATCTACAACTGACCTAAAGCTTAAGGTGTCAAATTAAGCCTTAACAATAGGACAATCCATTAGTTGTTATTGCTTGGTTGGAAACACAAGGAGATTGTGTGTGAAGTCAGACAGGCCCTCTCAGACTTCAGTTCTTCCCGTGTTGGACTTCCTGCAGACTCCTGAACGTGAGTGTGAAGTTAGAGGTATACTCTCCCTGTTGGACCTCCGGCAATTTCAACATCCAATCTAAGGGATAGCCTCTAAAGGGCCAAACCTAGATTAGATTTGCTTTCTTGTATCACTCTTTGCACACACTTCACACTCAAACGTTGGCTTGCACTCACGAGAGCCACTTCACAATAAACCTAACAACTTAAGGAACTCATTAATAAATTAAAATTTACCAAGACCATTTCTCAACACATCTTGGCAACATTATATTAAAGATCACTAGGCTCTGGAAACTACCAGAAGCACACTTATATACCACAGGTAAACAAATCACCCGACCCACCCTAGGTTTTGCAAGAGATGGTCTAATCTAAGATCTAGCCAAGTTAAGACCTTATCCATCTTACATGATATACTCTATGATAAGCTTATGTGCAATTGAACAGAAAAATGCACTAAAGTCCCAACAACTAACCATGAATATTGCCACCCCTAATTGATATGATCCAATTCTGGCCCCCACTAAAACACCAAATAAAACACCAGAATTGCATTCCATACATTTCAAATACCAGAATTTTAAAGCAAATTGTTTTATAATCTCAATAGTTTTAATCAAAACAATGCAACTTATATTAATGTTTCTTGTAATTTCTTGAGTAATGTGACCCAACCTTCAATTCCCATTTCTATACAACCTAGGTGGAAAAATTCATGAAGAATGTTAAAATAATAAGCATTAAAAACAAAGGTTGGCACGAGCGAGAGAGATCATTCTAGATCCTGAAGGAAAAGAGTGTAATGTCCCCATTTTTGGACATTATTACATTACAGAGTATTATGCCTACCAGAGTAGCCAGATAGGGGTGACAAATAGTTTGGGAGATATTGAGGGGTTTTATTGGGCCCGACTTGCATCGTTCATCATCAGGATCCATTCCGCATAGCTTGGCTTTGGTTCCCTTTCATTTCGACGATTTCCATAATTTTGAGTTATTATGGGTCATATCTTAATTAAATTCACGAAGATCATAATGGGCAATATTACTTGGAGAAACCTCTTAGTGTAATAGCTCATCGGAGTCGGAAGGAAGAGCATTACAAGATAAGATGATGAGAAGTGACTTTCAGTGGCTGGAGAAGCCATAAGGATGGATAAATCACTTTTTAGAGGTAAAATGGTTAATTAATTAATTAAGTGATTTAATCAAGGAATAATAAAATAAGGTAAAAGTTTCTTGGAGGGAAAAGGTCTACAATGAATTAGGATTTCAAGAAGCTATAAAGGAAGGGTAAAGCAAACACAATTCATGATTATGTTATGATTTGATGTTGAAAGAGTTTCCAGAGGAGGAGGAGAATCAACCTTCTGTTGTTTTGTGGATTTCTGGAGGAAACCACCACCATTGATCGGTTTTAGTGTTGAGAGACACACCCTAGCCTATTGGGGATACCATCCATGTATTTCACCGTACTATTCAGGAGTATCCAATTTGCAGTGTTGGCACAGCTTAGCTAGTGAGGGTGCAAGGGTTAGAGAGGGTTTTGTGTAGCTGCACAAGGCCAGAGATTATCTTGTAGATTCCTTCCAACCCGGTTGAGGACTAGCCAGGGCGCATCTTTTGAGCCACCAATCATCAAATTTTGACGGTGGAATCTCTCAGAGCGCAGCAGACAGCCAGATAATTTGCAGCTCTTGAGGACGGACATTTGGGGTTCTAGATGGAGTTCTGAATCAAATCCGAGGAAACCCTCCTGACCCAGTACAGCATTGGCCAGGGCACACATTTCAAGTCATATAGCAGTAGATTTCGTCGATGGAATCACTAGGGTGCACTCATTGAGCCCAGGAGGTGCACAACCCCCCAGGGGATGACATCCAAAGATTCTGGGGTCCGATCTTCAGTCTATCAGTCATCAGTAGCAGCCTAGAGGACATGGCGCTCAGTTTGGGATAGTTTCCAGGCGATTCTATCGAGTATAGCCACAAGAGCGAGTTTTCTGGAGTTGCAGCAGTTGTCGTGAGTTTTTGGAACTGCATCTTTTTGCCGATCTATACGTGCATGCGCAGATCTGCCTTCATCTTCTGTTCACGGGTATTTTGTTTTAGTTGCTTGTATTCCAGTGACAATCCACGAGATCTAGCTTACGATTTCATCTTCTTTCAGCACATTATTGTATTTCCTACATTTTCCCTCATAATACATATGAATGAGATGGTGTTTGTTCCTTATTCTTTATGCATCATATATTCTTCCTAAACACTAGTTGAATGAAACACATGCAAAGATCACCAAGCATCTTAAAACATTAACTCAAATGCATCTACAAACCCCCAGCATATACAGTGGATTTGACAGTTTAGCAGTGTTCCCTAGACTAGCCGAGTTAGGAACATTACAAAGAGGAAAATGCTTATGCTTGGGGTCTAGGGATTGCTTCTAACAATCAAGTTGAGGCATTAGCATTATAACAGGGTCTATGGATCAGTAATGAAAGGAAATACAAAAGTATAATTTCCATCGAAGATTTAAAATTAACAATCAAAATGTTACACAAACGCCTAAGGCAAGGCCATAGTGTGTTGTCGCAAACCTTCTTCGAGATAATTAAAGAGCTAGAACAGTTTCAAAATGTGGAGTTTTATCATGTGCTCAAGGCAATAAATAAGAGAGCGTACGAATTAGCCAACAGGGCAAGTAGGCTTGAACATGGAACATTTCAAGATAAACAGGCGCAGTCAAGGGTATTAATTCCATAAGAGTAAGTTTATAAACATGGTTATGAAAAGGGTTAATAGAATGATTAAAAAAATTGGGGGCATTAAGCCAGCCACTCTTATCAATAACTAAATAGTTAATGGACTGAATTGGGAATACGTACCGCAACGCTACCAAGTCAAATCGCATGCAATAACATTAACCCTCCCCCCGACACATGCGAGTGAGGCCTGTTCACATAGCATGAAGCTACAGAGGATGATCTATCAACCACAAGCCATCATCAAATTTATCTTGGTTGGGATAATAGAAGATTACAGCGACAATTTGGAGCAAGCTAAGATTTATTTGGAAGGTATGCGCCTATGCATTGAACGGAATTCCAATCAGGACCCTCTCCTAGGCATCTCTGGGAGCCTGATGAGAATAATTAGAGTGGAACCCGCAGTAGGAAATGGTGTTTGGCATTCGAAGGGATGGTATTGCATGGCAATTAGCAATGAAAATTGGAATTTGCAATAAAAATTAGGTGAAAATTGGTTACTGGCAAGAAGAGTTGGGCAGTCACAGAGCAGCAATACAAATTGCAACTGGACAGGCCCCAGCTAACAGTTTGAGGATTGGAAACCTGAGCATCAAACTGATAGATAGAATGGCGCATAGGCACCCAACTCGTTATTCAATCTGTGAAACGATGAAGCCTAAAAGGATAGGAAGGATTCAAAAGGTCGGCGTGACAGCCAACAAGTCAACTATAAATGAGATTCAAGATCAAATTCAAAAGCAGGAAGCTGGGAGAGACAAGGAAATTGCTTTGATACTAGAGGTGGTCCAGCTCTAAAAGAAGTATATTGTGGATCTGAAGGTTGAATATGCCCTGTTCAGGCACACTATCAATGAGTTAGTCAGCATACAAAACATGGCTGCTACCAGGATGCTTCCCTCAATTGGTTCATCAGGAAACAAGGATGCAAATACAGTGTAGCAGTAGATGGCAGTTCCGGGCGAAGAAGTTGGAGTGCAGCAGCTGATCAACACAGACTTGAAGTTATAATGCACCAGGCAAAGTTTAGTGTTTTCTATGTATTTTAAAGTCAGTTTATTAGTAGATTCCTTTGTTAGAATATACCCCATAGGGAGGGACAAAATCCATATTTTGGACTTAGATGTTATGCCACAGATATCAGGGTGCAATTTTTTTGGTTATGTTTCTATCTTTTTTGAAAAACGTAAAACTTGGTATGTAACATTTTGCCGAACAATACAGATGTGGCACTTTTGCTAATATGAAATATAATTATTCTTGTTCAAAATAAAAATAAAAAATAAGCATTAAAAACACAATAATCGAAGACGAAGCCGAACTTCACCTCCTTTTCCTACAGCTAGGGTTTTCCATCGCCACCATGAAAGCTCCTTCAAATTTGTCCTTCTTCAAAGTGTTCATAGTGCATAAAGCTCAGGAATGCTCATTCAGACGATTTGTTAATGTGCCTCCAAGCCACACCCTCTGTGGGTCAATGGTTGAGCTTGCATTCCCTCCAACTATGAATCTGAATGATTTGGTGAAGATTGTCCGAAGAAGCAAGTCAGGGGGGGCCTCCGTGATGGAATAGAGCTCACAGCCTTTAGGAAAATTGCTGTAAATTCCTCAAAGAGGACCAAGACCTCCAATAGACAATCAAATTTTGGAAAAAACCAGAAAATGTTCCTAAACTGAACACTCAGTATGCAGAGCTTAAGTAAAAATGTCTCTTGTTTGCTGTCAAATCATGACCGAGAAGTTTATATGACCATGGCCAAACCTCAAAACCTTGAAAACTTGGATCCAAAGCCAATGGGGTACCTCAATGAAAGGTGGAATTCAAATTTATTTTGTGGTAAGGGTTTCTTTCGCTTTCGCTTTCAATTCAAAGACAATCACGATTTAATTTTTCATAGCAACCCATGGTTTCTGGGAACTTGTGGGATTTATATTAATCAATGGTCTCCATACTTATATCCAGAGAAGCAGATTCTACCTTATGTTTTGATATGGGTGAGACTACCCCATCTCCTTAATCTCTAGGATGTTGAAACTCTCAAGGAAATAGGGAATAAACTATGAATATTTTAGATAAAGTTGAGGCAAGATTGGGCATGTTCACTTGAGCCTGAATCTGTGTTTAAGTAAATCTTGAAGGAGGCCTTCTAGAGGCAATAGAGTTTCAAATAGACAACTAGATACATGAGCAAAGAATCGAATAAGATACAACGGTTGCCATGAATATGGTCACTTCAACAAGCATTGCCCAAAGAAGTCTACACCTTACTGTCGAGAAAGAGGAAGAGTTCCAAAAAGTGTCTAGATCCTCAAACAAAATCAAGGTAGCCCTTGGCTACTTCCCAACACAAAAACGATGCAAAAGAATTTCCAAGCCAAAATAGATTCTCAACATTAGAAACTGTCCAAGAAGAGGAAGCTCTTAATTCAAGAAAATTAACCCTCACTCCCCCTCCAACAAAGTAGAAAAATCCTACAAGAAAGGAATTGCCAAAGAGATCAATTCAAAGAAATGATCCCCAACAATCACAACCTTTTGAAGACATTATAGAAAAAACAGTTCAGGCTCATACACACCAGGAGCAAGCTAAGATTTCAGCACAGGATCCTTGGACCACACACTCATGAGACCCTCCAAAGAAAGACACAGTTCTAGAAGACATTAATAAAACCCAGGGGATAAAAGAGAAAAGGAGGTAGTGAAAGCAATGCCACCAAATCCTGTAAGAAAAATCACTTCGTCAAATTTCACAGACCATGTAAGAAAAAATATAGCTTTGGGGTCTTAGTCCACATGGAACTCGTCCCTTTTAAACAAGAAAGATGATTTGTAGCTTCTTCAAAGTCACCCCTGAATCGGAATGTTTGTCTTTTATATTTTGTTATTCATCCAATTTGTAGAATAATACTCTCATAGGTCCAGTAAGAAAAGGAAATCTATTGGCAAGAAGCTAAGTCTGATTCAAGTCTACTCATATGTTGACATGTTGTCGACCAGCTTGAAGTTGGAAGTGTTTTTGTCTCTTGTACTATGGCTTGGTAAAGTTGAGGCCCCTTTGTTTTTAATTCAATCTATTATCCACCCAGTATGTTTTTTATAAAGATAGGCATTAAAAGCACCAGAAGAAGAACTGTCAGAAAGCATGTGATAATTTCAAGAATCCAGAGGCCACCAAGAAAATACACAAAGGCTAATATTAGCACAACGTAACTCTTTTGTCTTATGTTCCAATATCGGTACATCATTTGATAGGTCAGCTTCCACAATCATTAGTCCAGGCTCAAAACCTCCAACAACCAAATCATTCGAGTCGAGACACGTCAAAACCTATTTAGATATGACTCAATTTCTCTAGGATTTCTATTATGTACAGCAGGTATCAAAATAAAGAATAATTTCATACACAACCTGTCAAAACTACAGCTTTAGAATGATAAGATTCCATCACATCTTATGGATTAGATGCAGCATATTCCACAGTGCTAATAAGTTCTTTTTCTTCTCAATCACAGATTCTCTACCATACACATTTCATCGTGCATTGCTTTCTCCCATTAAAAGTTTGCAATTTCTAATAGCTGAATTTCTTCCAATGCAAACTGGAATGATTACCTCCTCAGATTCTGTAACAATGTCCATCTTTGTACTTTTCCGCAGGGATAGAAATTTTTCACGAGCCTACAGCAAAAATACATCATTTTTATCTAAAATATTTGAAAACAAAAAAGATTTTGGAGTTGAAATAATAAGACTGAACTATAAATATGCTACTAATATTTACTTCAATCTTATTTATAGTCTGATTTGATAATCACAATATAACATGAGTATGCAACTAGATCACAATAAATGGTCTTATCTGAAAACACCTTTCAACAATGCACAAGCCTCTGAAATAGCATATCTTACATGATACATCTAAATCTTAACACTGCCCTACATTGCAACCAACATCCCCAAGACTACCTAAACAACGTTTCCAAAATGCATCATAAACTGTAATATTCCAAGTTGGAAATTTTTGTACTTTTCTTGTTGGATTTGATTTTCAGAGACAAAGGGGCTTATGCATGCAACATTATTTTTGCTCATATAATAAACATCAGATCTGATATATATAAATAGGTACACCAAATCTCCTTTTATTCAAATTCCATAAGCTTGCAAACAACAATACAAAGTTTACCATAGAGGATAGAAATATAAGAAGGAACCTGATCTAAACTGCTGTGGCTAATTCTCCATAGAAGATAAATAATCGCAGACTGGAATATCAATTTGGAGAGGCTCCTTCATTGGTGGATCAGAACTGGACTATAAATAATGTTATGCTGGTTGTTTATACCCAAAAAGCAAGTCCACGATTTTGTTTAGTAGAGGGAATGGATCCCTGGCAGCAAGAATATGAGCAGCAGGCAATATAAATTCAATCTACAGTCCTGTGTGCATCTTTCCATATCCAACTCGGCCTCGATTTATATGCAAACGTCCAGCGATTGGTAACACGTCCCTCTCAATTAATAATTCGGCACTAACATATGAATTTATTCCTGGAAGATGGAGAAATCGGCCAGCATAGAATGGAGACTTGTGCTACCAAGAAGGTGACTTGCTGCCACAAAGATTGCGCCCAGATCACACCCAAACTCCGATCTGAAGTGGACTCGATTCAGGAGATAGCTCACCCAGTTATGAGAGTTAGTGATTCACCCTACGATCTGATCAGAAAAGGTAAGCTCGGCCCTTAAGACAGCCCACACGTCCTCCACACAGCAATACTACAATTTATTCAATGCAGCTCAACCCTCCTTTACAGATTCTGATTGCACAATGGAGAGATTCGACCCTTAAAGGTCATGACAAACGCTTTTCAGATTTGATGCCCTTTTCACAGGAAAGATTCAGACAACCATGAAGAATTTCGCCCGGCATTAATAAATATATATTATAGATGCCCACGACCAATACACAGGCCTCACCCAAGAAATCACTGCTCCCTCACTAATTATTCAAGAGGTATATCAAACTCGACCCCTTCTACTCGAAATTCAACCTCTTCACTGAGTTTTGACTCCTCCACAAACAATTTACCTCACCAAGCCAAATAACTCAGTTCCAATGAGGCACAAATAATAGATCTGGGTGATCTATTCCCAATATTGATTAGGATGGATAGATTTGCCATCGAAATCAATGTCCGTTGAGGGTTTCAGTTCTCAACGCCCAAAAAGCCACGAGAGCTTTCGATAATCTGATTTGATTGATTTATTGAATGAACGAGGAGAATTCCTCTTTTTTCCCCTTTTATATTTTCTGTTTGAGAAATAATTAATTTCTCCGTCAATTAATTAATGAGCCACTTGTATTTATTTCACTTTATTTAATAAAGTGACTTCTCCCTTTTCCTTTGCTTTTCTTCAATTAATGACTTGGCCAATATTATTTAATATGCTTTTTCAACCATTTTGACTTAAGCCATTAGTTAACTCCCTTTCGAATACCCGACTCAGCCTACGGGAATTAAATAGGCTAGTGAGTTGCTTTTTTTGGTTTCTTTTGGCACTAAGCAGGAGGGGACATTACATAAACAATGAATGACCAGCAAGCCACATCTGACGAAAGGTGATTACATGTAGTGCATTTTTAACTTTAAAAACCTATTGGAGAGGTGGCATGTATATTTTATTGAAATAGCTATTTGTCTACCAATGATATCATACAAAAAGGTCATAGAAACCCTATAGCATGGCCTCCATTTGGTCTTTACTTGGATGTTACCCTGTGCAACTGACTCACTGGAGGACAGCAACAGCAGGTAGACTTCAGTCATTGATACAAGCAAGTGCATTTAATTAGCTTTCAGTGGTCAATTAATGTTTCAGCCAAAAAGATGCATATTACAAGAAGTCATTTTCTCTTGTAAAAGATGAGATACAGGTACGCAAATTTGATATTAAATAAGCAGCAAGGTTGGTATTTAGAGATTAAAGGGGGTTGCCAACTTCTGTTAAGGTAATTTTTGTGTGACAGTGACCCTTGTTTTTTTGCAAAGAGCACTGTTCCTCTGAAGGATGCAGATGTAGACACCTTTACATGTCGTGAACTTTTCACTTCTTGTTTGCATGCTATTGTTGATCATAGGAACGACTTACAGCTCCCATGAAAAGTTAGAAGCAATTGCCAATTGCAATCCATGAGGCTCAAGTGAATAATGGTTATTTTAAAATGATTATCTCAATTAGAATACAATTTCGAAATTCACCATTATAGTCCAAAATCGATATCAAGCTTGGAATATTTAAAAACTCATTTGCAATCTGAAGTTAAATTTCAATTTAGAACCATCTATCTGAAAACTGCAATTGTGAGTTATCCGTTTCAACTTCCAGAATTCACATTTCCTTTCCTTGTTCCTATTTCCTTATCATGGAAACTAGAACCTGACAAACTAGCCACTTCAAATAAACCTTTAACAAGAAAAGGCTAAGTAAGGCACCTGATCATAATGAAGACTAGCTTTGTCAAAGCGCTTCCGGACTTCCTGCATCAATTTTTCCCCAGTTCATCAAAAAACTTCGGTCTCTCTAGTCTCATAAGTTAGAACAGTTAAAATGAAGCAATAAAATCAAGAATGGTCTTTAAGCTAACAGAAACTCTACGATCTCCAGTTAATGGAGAAAAATAAAAAAGTGATGTTCTTAGCATTTCAGTATTCATAAACCAGTCAAGAATGTCATAGCAAGCATAGTTGCATTAAAAGCACATCCCCGGATCTTCTTTGCACATAATTTTAATACCAGAACTCCAGGAAAAACCACTCAACCCAAGTATAGCTTTTAGCTATTTAACAAGACCAGAATTTAAAAACACTCTGAATCACACATGGCAGCTACTAGAAATACCATACATGACCTTTGCTGAACCCTACAGACTCATCAACAACAAACATGCTGGTTTATGTTGCAGAAATTAGGTAGCCAGCTGAAGTATAGCTCTCTTTACTTATCACCCATAAACTGATGGGCAAATAGAGTTGGTAAATAGACCCTTTGAAAATCTGCTGCAG
>ML783728.1:505708-515981 GCA_009831015.1 Picea engelmannii
CTTGCCTTTGCCTTTGCCCACTTGAACCTTTGTGAAACCCTTGCCCTCTTGCCTTGGACTTAGCGCCCTCTACACAAGTGCACCCTCCTCCTTGGCTTGGTGCGCACCTAGCCTTAGTGTGCCCCTCCTCTAGCAAGACCTCCCTCTATGGATGTGCGCCCTTAGTTTGTCACTAAGGCCTCCCCTCAAGTATTGCGCCCTTCCTCCTCCATGAATCCTCTCATAAACAAGGTGTGCCCTCCTTGAAGCGTTGTGCCTCTCCTCCTCCAAAAGTGCAACCTCAAGCTAGGAATGCGCCTAAGCTCATGTGAGTACCTCCAACTCCATGGAAGCACCTTCCTCCATGCTATGCACCTTCCCTCTCCTCAAGAAATGCGCCCAAGTACTCTCCTCCTCCTCCTCTCCTCTCAAGTGAAGAATGAATCTCATCCTTGCCCTATTCCCTCCTTTAGCCTCTCTTTGGCCAAACCCTAAAAGATCAATGGCATAGATCCAATCTAGCCATGTCTAATCAATGGGTGAGATTTAATCCTAAAATCTCACTTAGGAAACCCACTTTCCTTAGTTTGCCTCATGTCCTTTAACTCACCCACAAAGTGAATTAAATGTCACTTTAATGACTTAAGTGACATATTTCACTTTTGACTTAAACTCCCAAGTCAAAGTGAAATTAGAACAAAAAGTAAAAGTAAAGTAATGAGGGTAATAGTCTCCCCCTTTGTGTTTAGAGACTCACAAACACAAGGGGACCACATTCCAAGGTACCCAAATCTCAACACTCCCTCTTACCGAGGAAAGTGCCCTTCACCCCCAATCTCATCCCTGTAGTGGACATGGTTGCCTACTGGCAAATACCCGGTGAGTATGGTTATACCATGATCATCAAAAGTAGTCTCTGACACAGATCTGCTCAACCTGCGTGATCTACAGATGGAAGTGCATCTCCACCTATCTAAGATCACCTAGATCTTGTTATCATACCAAAGATCTCAACCTTGGTCTCCCACCCCAATGATTTCTACCTCCCAGCATCTCGCCAATAGTCAATACTCTTGGCATCTCACCAAGAGTCTCTAGGCATCTCACCAAGAGTATCTGGATCTTGGCATCTCACCAAGATCCTCAACTTGGCCTCTCACCAAGTGACTTCCACCTGAAGTGGATCCTGAAGTTGATATGCCCGTCTCCGTAACCAAATGAGAATCAAGCCTCTGTGGTGCCCTGTTGCTCCTCATCAATCTCTGATGCTCTGAAGCCCCTGCACCAACCCTCTATCTCGACAACTCTAAAATTGAAGTTGTCCCGGGTGGACCAGTCACCCCTGAAGATGGTTTCCTCGAAATCTGAGTCTAGGCTGCATCTGAATCACTACTCTGAGTCAATAGTTCCTCCTCAACTCTGTCTCCCCACCTGACGTTGGATGGTGTAACAGCTGACAAACAACTGACGAACACACACTCCCTCGCATACTGAGTAGCGAACTCAACCTCCTCTGTTGTTACTGCAGTATCATCATGCTGCATCTTCCTCTTCTTCTTGGGACATTGTCCTGCATAGTGACCCATCTCTCCACAAGAAAAGCATCTCACTGTGCTCATGTCTCTCTCTTGCCACCGCCACTTTGTTGTGGTTTGGCCCATCCCTTGGGACCTTGTCTAGAACCTCTGTTGGTCTTCTTCTTGCCCTTAGTCCACAGAGCAAGGTCCCAATCACCATGAGTAATCCGTTGTTGTCCTGAAGACTCTGAGATGCATCTCGTCTCCTCCTGTATGAAATCATCCCAAAGTCTCTCCCAAGTAGGCATAACCTCTCGGGCAATTATGCCTCAAACAAATGAACCCCATGGTTTGGTAAAGTTGTTTAAGGTTGTCCTCACCATTAAGTCTGGGTCCACTATCTCTTCGACGACTGCAAGCTCATCTTTGATCTAAGTGAATCTGCCAAGGAATGATGTAACTGACTTTGAATCGAGCATCTAAATGATCATGCGCACACACTTCTTTACCTTCCTCCTATAGCCCTACTATGTGTCCTATGGTCTTCTCTCTTGGGATTTGCACCCTCATCACTATATATTGGAGGCTTCTACATTGGATATTGGTCGGATATTTATAGCAGCAGCAACATACTCTATCTCTTATTCTTTAGTCTAGCTACTCTATCTTTGAACAAGGTGATCATTGTTCCAGTTGTGGACTTGTCAATTGTGGTACAACAAACCCTTTTGCAAGCCTAATAATAAAGAAGTTTTTTGTTTGTTTTCTGAACCTTCCTTCTTGTTGGTACTTTATTAAATTTTGCAATTAGATTAGTCGTTTCTTATTATTCATTGTGGTTTTAATCAATCTTTTGAGCAGTTTCTTTCTTTCTTTCTTCTCTCTTTCTTGTGCTATCCCTGCAGGATCCCTCCAAGAAAAAAAAATTATCTTTTCCCCCATCTCTTGGGCAGAATTAACACGTTGTCCAAGACATTACAGTCGTTTATTTTTGTCATAATTTGCAGAAAACAGACCTTGAGATAGAAGCAAGTTACCCTAGGGACTCCCCCCAGAAGCTAGCAAGCAATAGCCCAAACAGAGAGGGGTCTAGCCCGTGACAATTTGGGGCTTTACTCCTTTAATTAGCCATTTTTTCATCGTTGTTTTATCAATTATATCAACTCAATTGGAGGGTGGACTTGATCTCTATATGAATGTCCTCCTTCATCTTTGTTGAGATCCCCTTGAATCACAGTCCTTCGTGACTCAAGCACTCAAGCAAAAGTCCTTTGCTCTTTTGTCCTTGATCCCCTTGAGTCACAGTCCTTCATGACCTGTGCACTTGAAAAAAAGTTCTTCTTTGCTCCTTGTGGATATCTTCTCCTTCACCTAGCCTTGCTTTTATAATCTTGAGTTATGACCGAATCAAACATAACCCTAATCTCCAAACTGATTAACAGTTGAGATTAGATCTCAACTCACTTGAGATCAATGGCTAAGATTCATTTAATTCACTAATGCTACGAACTTTAGCATTTCATTAAATTAAACTCACTTTAATTATAAAAAGCACTTTACTTTAATAATTCCTTTAATTAAAGTAAAGTGCTAAGGTTGAAGGCTTTGGACGACTTCCACACGTCTAGACACTTGGACCTATGCGGAAGTACCTCTTCGATACTACAAACATCAACAAGTACCATATCCATCTCATCAAGTGGTGGAGCATAGAACCTTGTTTGTAGTTCCAATTCGTTTATTTGAATAGATAGTTTATGACACCTTCCTACCCCTTTAACCTTCTGTCCATCTGTGATCATAACTGTGAGGCCCTTGGTGGGGTATACAAAAAGGTTTAGTTGCTTGGAAAAATTGATATATGTAAGCATTGTTACATTTCTATTTTTATGATTCATGTACGCTTTGGGGTCTTAAATTGTAATTTTCCCATCATGGTTGCAAGTGGAACTAGGATATGAATATGTATCACCATATTTTTGAAAAATCAGTATCTCGATATGATGGGGGAACAATGAGGACAAAAAATTATAAACATATTTTTATAATAAATAAATAAAAATAGAGCCAAGAATCAAAACCATTCAAGAATCACAAGAATAGAACTACAGGTTATAACCAAAACCAAAAAAGAGTGTTCTCATGCATATTACTATTAGCCATCCATATACCATAACTCCTATGTTGCACAAGTTTATGGAATGGGGGAACGTTGGGAACATGGGTACAAGTATTCAATATGGCTTAAAGCTTCTCTGAACTTTGCAAGAAGTGGCAAATTGGAAGTGGCAATAATATATATTAAAAAATATAAAAAATATGAAAAATAAAATAATTAAAAAACCTTGAAAGATCAATTTGACACAACCATAAATGATAAATGTAATTGTACCCCCAATATTTATTTATAAAATGTAGTAGTGATCTTTTACATTATCCAAAATCAACCTAAAT
Source organism: Picea engelmannii (assembly GCA_009831015.1). NCBI lineage: Eukaryota > Viridiplantae > Streptophyta > Pinopsida > Pinales > Pinaceae > Picea > Picea engelmannii. Next base: position 509,659 of record ML783728.1, read on the forward strand.
GGAAAAATCCCAAAAGTTCAAATTTCAAAACACCACAAAAGTATGACAAGTAAATACACAATTTATCTCTTGTTTTTTTTTAATCACAATCTATAATATAAAATTAAAATTAAAAGAATAGTAATTTATGTGAATTCTCGAACGACGCTTGAAATATGTCTCCAATGATGGAATAACACAGTGTAAAAGGCCCCAAATAAAGAAAACAAAGATTTACATCAAATTCTTTAGATTGTAATTCTTACCTAGGGTAGACTCTTTGTTATACATCGGTCCAAATATTTAATGGTTGAACTAATAGAGTGCTTATTACATTACAAATGAATGCATACCATGCAATTAGGGCATTTTTAACGTACACCATCATACATTGAAAACCGTGAAGATTTGTGCAAACAGAATAAAGATAGAAGACACCTTAAATATCGGTTCCACATTGCTAAATATGAAAGACTTTAAGGAATCTTTCAAAAATAAACCGAAGAAAAGAATAATGATGCAAGATGAAATACCTCAAGCATCCAACACATGGCCCTCAAATGAGCAATTTGCATACACAGGTTAGTGGACTGAAAATGCCTAAAACATTAAAGTCTCGACATAAATCTTGCCTTCTTGACCTGCAAATTCACAACCACTTTAACACCTTATGCAAAACCTGAAGACGATTATGGAAGAGATTCCTCATGTATCAAATGAAATGTAACCACAAACTTCCGCCATTTTCATCTGTACGCATAAGAAATTGTTAACATTCTATCCTCTACTAGCTGAAAACTTGTCCCCGAGCTCCCAATTTCCCAGGCTAGTTGTTCCCAAACCGTTCCCACGCTCCTAGAATCGTGTCGACACTATTTGGAACGTTTCTTTCCAGCTCCCACGCTCCTCGAAACATTGGAATGTCTGGAACAAGTTTCATATAGGTTGGGTGCAATTCCCATGCAACCATGTATAACTCATAAGTTATTAAGTTATAACCATCATTGATTATTGATAATTTTGAAGACCATTTCAACACAAGCATGTAGCAAATCACAACAATGTTTCTGTGAGCCACATCCACATGTCCATATCAACGGTGAATAAAGTGGTTTTCTTGAAGGCTATGGAAGGACTAAGTAATAATGTTGGTGAAAAGACAAACAATGTAGCACATAAGGATAGATCATACATTGACATCAAACCTTGACCATAATTATAAATCAAACCTTGAGAGAAGACCTTGAGAGCAGGTCTTTACAAAGGATAGAATAGAGCTTTACAAGGAATGAGGTTTAGGTTTCTAGCCTTTAGGATATTATGGTTTTGGAAGTTTTTTCATTAAAAAAACAATTTTCGAGGGGATTACTCGGTCAAAAAAGCACTGGAAGTTGCGAGATCATTTCAAAAGTTCAAGATCTATTTCATTTTCCATAGGATAATATTTCATGGGCTCAAGATCCTTTTCCCTCTAGAGGGGATCTACTTCCATGACAAATCCTGGAGGATTTGGATCAAATCCATGGATCCTACACATAGAGTTGGCGGATCGGATAAGAAAGTTAATTTTCAATTTTTCCTTACGATTATTTTTGTCCCTTCTCAACATTAATGAGGTGGTGCCTTACGTTGTTGACTTCTGCAATGATACACATTTGCTTGTAACTAGTCATTGTTAACCATTTTGTCGTTGGCTTTTTTCCTTGAAAAATCCACATTTTAACTTTATTTTATGCGCTGTATATAAAGTTCTAGTAGTTATCAAATTGATTTTTTTATATAACTATATATCTTTTCAAAGTTAAAAAAAAAAATAACATATGGTGATAAAAAGATTTAATGAGCGTGACCTTCGGGAAAAGGCATACGGACAGATATTTTAAAAAAATGTATGCTTGTACAAATGAAGATCATGTGGGAATAAAGGCAACTGTGTAAGGGATTGCAAGTAATAGTAGTGTACAAAATTGGCAACGAAATTAGTAGCAGTGACAACATGAGAAACATACACTATTGCAGGGGGCATAGCAACAATGTACAGTAGTACGGAGAGTAATGCACACAAACGAGTGTGCAATACAAAATTGTTGATGGTGGTTGGTTACAGTGGATGGCAGCTCGAGGGATTTAACTGACAAAATTGGCCAAGAATTTTCCTCTGATACCAAATGGGATAAAATGTTCTTGTTTATTACTAAATTGATAAAATATATCTGCAAATATAAAATATAAAATTGAATAGTATGAATTGATGACTACAATTAGCCTCAAGACAATGTATAAGTATACATCAATGTTGAGAATAGAAACTCAGAAGGTCTTCTTCCATGTGGTAGCATCCTAACATGGAGAGGAACAATGAAACTAGCCAAGTTGATGTGTTAAATCACTTTCCTAAGTCTAACTTAGAAAAGTACATTAAATGTGTTATATTTTAATGTTGACTTAATGAGTACTTTTTCTAAATTTAAAAATGAATAATTTAAGTGATGGTCTTTTAATTTTGGCCATCCATCTCATTGAGAGAGTGAAGGTTGATCTCAGCCCTTGATCTCTTTGGAGTTAGGGTTTTTGCTTGCTCATTGAGACAAAAGGAAGTCGACTTGGTGGTTGGGCACATTATTCACTTGAGAGAGAGCGATTTGCAGTTGAAGAGAGGTGAAGTGCTTGAGGGTTTGCTAGAGAAATATTGTAGCAACGACGGAGGAAATAATTTGGAAGGTGGATTGACTTGCTTCCCCAACATTTACAGAGGCCGAAACTTTAGATCTAAAGAGGGTCGTACATGGTGACACAAGCCACCATACGATTTGCGCGGAGGCTGGTTTGTTGGGCCGATTTTGTGTTGTTGGGTTTGATTTGGCTTGGAGAGGGTCGTACAAGGGCTGGGAAGGAAAATCAATGGGGTTTCCTCGGCCATTGATATGAATCAATCTGATCTGTAAGAATTTACCATATCTACTGTTGCATAATAAAATCCACAAACTGAAGAATTGGTTTTCCCACATTGAGTTTTTCCAAGGGTCATTTTACCCAAAAATATTTGTGTACCTCATGTGATGTGATTGTTATTATCTTCTACATTGTTCCTAGTTTTTATTTCTGTTGTGCAAAATTTAATTTGTGAAGAAACCCTAGTTGTAACTAAGAAAGGCAATTTCAGAATTTTTAATGTGCTTAATAATTTCTGAGTGAAATATTGTTGGAGTTTTCCTAGTTCCTCTTCCTTGGCTTTAGTGGATTCACAATTGATTGGCCATGAGGTGAAGGGGTGTGTGACTTGTTACTTCTCGAACTCTCACTTGTACATGTAAAATTCCCAAGCACAATGAAAACCTAAGGGCAACTTAGAGGGGCTATTGATTGTCACCTCGGTAACTCTTTAGGCTGGCTCTCCTCCAATAGAAGGGGGGCTTCCCTAAACTAGGATTGTTAGAACTACCACAAGGAGGCTCAAGGTAATGTGAAAAAAGCTTAGCAAAACATTGTTTTTGCAACATAGTAAAATAAGGTGGAATGAGAAATGAAGTGGCAAAAGCCCACGACAATGCCTATCAAATCTTAGGCAAAATGGAGTCAAGAAGCATCAATCTAAAAAGGGAAATTTCATGAATGTGTAAGACAAATAGGGCTATTATACATGCCATAATCAGCCTTAACTTTGCTGAAAATCAATGCTAAAAAATACTCGTAGCAAACCCTAAATGTGCCATCGTTAAAGAAAGTTATGAAGGCACTATTCTATAATGAAGCATGAATTCCAACAACGACTATTTGATAGATGCAAGGTTAATATTCAGAAAATAATAGAAAAAGGCACAAGAGGGAGAACCTTCTCTAATTACATTCATCCAAGTGGCAAATATTCCATTACAAGGAATTCACAACAAATTCTTCATTAGGAATTTCTACAATTAACCAACAAAATGTAAAAGAATGAAAAATTAAGCCTCACATATGACATAAGTAATACCTTCAATCTTCCATTAAGCCTTCCAATAAGATACACAATGAAGCCCAGGAGGAGAAACTTCATCAATCTTCAATCTCCCAACAAATCTCAACCATCCCAAATGGAGAGAGCTACCCGTTAAATAGAGTGAGCTCCATCACCTTTACAATAAACAAGTTAACTCTTTCTTAGATCCATTATTTCTCTAAGGAATACACAACAACTTCCTTGCAATGAGTTGTTGAGATCAATTTTCTTCTCCAAGAAGAATTAATAAAATATGATAAAATACATCCTTATCTCCAAGGAAAACAATATTACAATGTTCTCTCATATAACCAACTGGTGTGACAAGTCAAACAATAATAAAATAATGAGTGGTTAAGCAACAACCTCCAAAAATAGCACAAGAAGGTGGGAAGCATCCTTTAAAAGAGTGGTTGACTAATCAACAAGCTCCAAGAAATAATAAATAGGTTCCTTCACATGTGTGTCCTCCATGAAAACAATAAAATACTCTCATGTACCTACTCCACAAAGAGGTGGACCAAGTAAACCATCTCAAAATAGCAAGTAGCCTCCAAGGTAGCATGTGTTAGGATTTTGACCATCTAAAACCCTATCAAAATAATCAAATAGTGCTCTAAGTTACCCCTTCCAGGGATGACACTTTTGCATACCCTCGCAAGGGTGTCATGTTGTTGATTGCATGATGTGTCATGCTCATCTTCGCTAGATCCAAACAAATTTCTTCTTGATCTCCATCATATTTATGATTTTGTGCTCAATTGTGGTATAGCTCACTTTCGTCCCGACTCGTCAAATGACAGATGCATTGTGGTATGGTATGGTTCTCAACTTGTTTCATATGACATTCCATGTATTGATACATGTTTGGACATGATGATATAACTTCTTAGCTTGTTGTAAAGCGGTAACCAAGTAACGATTGTCTTTTTAGCACTTCATAATGTTATATGGTTTTATTACTTGCCTCATAGTACCTGGGGAACATGTTTTCTTTTAGAAGTGTGTCATCTCTTGGGTTAACATATACCACTGGATGTCTAGGCTAGATAGCATTATCCATATCCCGACCATGCTAACCACCCTCCACCTCCCCAGTATTATTCATTCCATCCACACAAAAAATGTCATCCTGGTCATGTATGATTTCACAAAGGTCAAAAGGAAAGGTCAAAATTAAAGCCTGAAATAAATAAAGCCACTAAGGCTAAGAGGTAAAGAGCAAAGTTAAAAAGCCAAATATTAAGCTTGAGCAATGCCCCTTGTTATGAGGCCAATGCCCCTATCCCTGGTTTGTCTACGAATATCTAAACAAAAGGGACTTGTTCAATAAACTAAACATCTAAAGAAAAAGGCTAAAAGGGGTAGTAAGAAATAGTGTCGAGGATGGTAACTCAATGCTAAGCTCCCTCTAGAAGGTTATTATAAAGCAAAAATACCATCCAAATGAAGCTAGATGAATGATTAAATAAATAATAAGACCTATGCATGTCTAATACTTTGAGGGTCATCACATGAACCCATACCCCTTTCCCCCTTTCATCATTATTACTAATTATTACCTATCTTTTACCTAGGTACTTAGGAAATATGCATTGTCTTAGGATTTGATGCATGTATAAGGATTAATATTGTTCCCATTGGTAAGACTTAGGCAAGTACTAAAACTAGCCCCTTTTGTTATCATGTGCTAAAGGATGTCACCAGGTTCTACCAATTAATGGTTTGCTAAGAGGCTAGACGAATCACTTCAAGTGGGTATTGTGCATTGGGATACATGTACCATGCCTCGAGATCCATGACACTGCCTTGGGATCTGCGATGTTACATTGGGATCCATGTACTCTTCTATGGCCATATCTACACATTGGGATTCATGACATTTGCCTTGGGATCCATGTGTTGCATCAAGATACATGTCATTACATTGGGATCCATGACAGAGCATCAAGCCATGACGAGAATGTCATGTCATCACACATGCCACATGGACCACTTATATGCATCTTCCTTGATCATATGGACACTTCATTGCACACTCATGCATTAATTATACCATTTGTACCACACGTGGGCGTAATTAATGCATTGGAGAGAGAATTTGCGCATTACGAGGGTGATTTCATATGATGATTCGGACTCCTTAAAGACATGGCATCCATTGTGGACACCATTTTTTTGGGGGGTGCACCTTTCCTAGCTCTTATTTGGACCACATGTGGCATTTTCTATGTATTTTGACCCTTTCTAGAGGGACATCTCACTTGTGAGCATATTATTTGACGTATTTTATTATTACCTGTATGTTGCCCATGGTTTTGTCGGGCAAATGGTTTTGGAGCTCATGGTTTTGAGCTAGCACATG